>JAJMGZ010000254.1:0-99237 GCA_030582795.1 Metschnikowia chrysomelidarum | reverse complement strand
AGATTACTTTTATTTCTGTGCATCATTACTCCTTGTACATACAAACTAGCATCGCGCTTAGTCGGAGGTCTTCTGGGTACCTCTCAACAAACCGGTTCTTCTAGCAGCAATCAAACCAGCCTTCTGACCAGGAACAGCGTTTCTGGAGATAGTAGAAGCCTTACCAATGTGCTGATGGTTACCACCACCGTGAGGGTGATCAACTGGGTTCATGGCCACACCTCTAGTTCTTGGCCACGAGTTTCTCTTGACCTTGTACTTGTGGAAAGCTCTACCAGCCTTCAACAATGGCTTGTCGATTCTACCACCACCGGCAACGACACCGATGACACCTCTGGCGTCGGAAGAGATGACCTTCTTGGCACCAGATGGCAACTTGACTCTGGTCTTACCCTCATCAGGGTTGTGTCCGATGATGATAACGTAGTTACCGGAGGTTCTACCCAAAGCACCTCTGTCACCAACCTTCTCCTCGACGTTGGAAACAATGGTACCCTCAGGGCAAGAACCCAAAGGCAAAACGTTACCGACGTTCAAAGAGGCCTTGGCACCACAGTAGACAAACTGACCGGTGTAGACACCTTCGTTGGCAATGAAAGTCTCCTCTCTCAACTTGTATCTGTATGGGTCTCTGAAAGAAACCTTGGCCAATGGAGCACCTCTACCGGCATCGTGGATGATTTGCTTGACAACACCACGGATGTAACCATGACGCTCAGCATAGTCCAAGGTTCTCAACTTGGCAGCACCCTTTCTCAATCTGGTGTTAGCAGTGAAAATGGAGCCAGCACCCTTTCTCTGGTTACGAATAACTCTACCCATTGTTGATGTTTGACTATGAAATTTTCAAGGTCTCCGGATTTGCCTATAGCGAAATTCTAAGGCCTAGTGCGAAAGATTTTTTTTCGCATCCGGCATACATGCGCAGCTTTAGGGCTCGAGCCCCCGCGCTTTTGTGTGCACGTGACGCTCGCTGCCTGTCGCCCCGCCAATACACTGAGATTAGAAGACTTAATTAATTAAATCTAAATTGGAAACTATGCTTCAATGTATATCTTTTCTGGGCTTTGTTTTGCTACAAATTGCGCTTTTCTCACCAGTTTGTGCCCTTCCTAATTCTCACGCCGATGAATCGCGTGAACTCGTCGAATAACTCCTCCACATCTGCAGTAGTCATATCACGGAGTCTCTGTTCAAGTGGTTCATCACTTTTCGATGGCCCGAGTAGTTTCTCTGCATCTTCTGCGGTTAAAGTGTCTGATTTCACAATCGCCTCAAGCTCGGGACTAGCTTCATTAACAATCAATTCGTAAAACTCGCATAACTGAAGCAAATCCGATGCGTCGAGGCTCTTCAAGTCGGCTACGCTTTTAGGATAAAAATCTGGTGGCGCCACACCATCTCTGTTGCATAAAGGAGCAATTTTGTCGGTGTCGGCGCTGGCATTAGTAATGTGGCAATTGTGAGTTCTTGCAATCGACCTTTCTTCCATGAAATCGAGCTGCCCTTGAAGCTCACAAACCAACTGTACAATATCTTCATTTGTGGCATAATCTTCAGGATTGAATTTTGCTTGTGACGGGTTCACATCCATCTGCGCCATTCTCGACTTCACGTCGGTTAATTGCATTTCCATGAGCCGCTGGCCCGTCTGCGCAATCAATTTTCCTTGCTTTTGGACGAGCTCCGAGAGCTGTTGCACTTGCTGAGCGAGATCTTTTGAGGACTCGGACATAACGGATGGTTTCTTTGGTAATATGTGTGATAATTGATTCGAGCGAAAGGTGTTTTGACACGAATCTCAATGTAAACAATCCAGTCCTGAAGATCGCGGAGCGCTCATACCGTGAGGCGGGCGCGCCGCTTCGTCGATTCAAGGTGACAGCTGCGTGTCAACCAATACATCAATATTATAACTTCAAAGTGATACTCCGGGGTGTGCCATAGAAAACCCCATCAATTGACTTCTTGGTTTGGTTCTGTCGATAATAGAATTTTCATTTATTGATCTAAACCTTGTCTTTTGTCCCACGTGCAATCGGGCGCGCGCTTAGCAACGGTCGAAATGTATTTTAAGATGCTGATTTTGCGTGAAGAATATTTAAAATTCGAGTACATACGACCAACATGAACAGCAAGCTATCGAATTTCTCCATTCAGATATTTTCTCGGACTCGAATTCTGTTGCTGGGCCATCGACGGCTACTGGTGATTATCGAAGGGGCACTTTTACATCGTCAGAGTAGTCAGGTTTATTTAAGACAAGAATATATCTGAAGATCATCATCACATTCTTTTCTGTTGTGGCATAAGCATTTATTATCACAGTAATTTATGAAGTCATGGATTTTTATTGAAAAACATCACGGGTTTAATTAACTGAGGCCCTAAAACTTCAATTGCACTATGCAATAAAGTCAGGGCGGGAATACCAAGCCTAAATGTGAGACGGCCGATTTCTCCGAGGTCATTACACCTGCAAAGTAAGCATCCTGATTACCTAAGCACATCCTGATTTTTTAGATAGATTCCTGCAAATTTCAATTTTGCGCGATGCGATTTTCTTGATTTCTTGCGGCCAGTGCAATTTTCTAGGCTCCTCGGACTTTTCGGTCTTTGTCGCGTTGTGATTCGCTACTTTTTTCTGGGCATTCTCCCCAAATGTCGCAGCACTTCTTTCATCACATGTGCGATACAACCAAATGAATGGCAGTAACAATAGAAAAAACTTTGTCACCGAATTTTAGAAGAAGCTGATGCAAGAGTCCTTTAATGTAACAGATCTAAAATCTTTCTCCGCCTCGGCCTTTCCGCACTGATGGCTCCAGATTATGCACATCATTTAATTGTGCAGTGCCGCGCTGACTTACGCCGCACGTAAAGCGGCAAACGTCAGCGAAAAATGCCGAGCATGGACATTAGCAATTGTGCCGTATTTCTGTAAGTATAAATGTAGCCGTATATCTCTCCCTCTCCGCAAGCCTTCTTTAAAATTTCTCAAACCCAAACTCATAATCACATTTCCCTAAGATGTTCGCTGTTCGTTCGGTCGTAACGTTCTTCCTCTCCACGATAGCCTTCATGTTCCTACTTTTGGCAAACTTGAGTGGCGCCAACGCTCCCTTCGTGAGAAACCTCTACTTCTCAAGAATTGAGGACCAATACAGTCAATATATCTGGACCATGTACAACTTCTGCTCATTCAGCGGAAAGGAATTGACCGGTACCGGTACATGCTCCCACTCTAAGGCTGCATACCCATACGAGCCATTCCAGTGGAGCTCGGGATTCTCGCGCTTCGAAGTCTACAGAAACGGATCCAAAGCTGCCTATGCTTTCATATTATTGGCATTGCTTGCTACGATCATCGCAAATGTCTCGAGTCTTTTGGCATTCTTCCAAAGATCGAATAAATTGTACAATGTGTACAGACTCACAACCATCTTCGCTCTCTTGCTGATCTTCATTGGTGCCGTCATCAACACAGGTCTCCACAGAAACGGTGTCAAGAGAATTACTAACGACGGTGTCTACTCCGCAAACATGGGTAAGACGATGATTGCCTTCATTTGGCTTCCAGTGGTTTTGCAGCTTGCGGCTGTACTTATCGCTTATTTCTGGAAGGTGGACGACAAGCCAAAGAAGGCAGACCCTGAAGCTGAGAAGTACGAGATGGGCAATCCTTTTGACAACTCTGCTAGACAAGCTTTGTGATTTTAACGAGTGTGTATAATGGAAATAAAAATCGGTTCATCCAAAATAAGGGGCGATCAATAAGGTATTGAGAATTTGCGTCTGGACTGAATTCTCGTTTATTTCAAGAAATGCGAAGTAATTAAACTGCAGTATTTTAATCGTGATCTCTGTAGGGCATGATCGAATCACCAAGACTAAGCGAGTCGAATGATACACGTCAAGTGATGAAGCAAATGTCTATTCAGCAGCTTGACTCTGTATAGGTATGAAATAGTATGCATTTTACCTGATTAAAAGGCACAAGGTGGTTATTCCTTGAATACTAGAGATTTCTATGTGGCTTTCAAAATGTCTCGCAAAACTTTATGCCACGCAGCTGCTGCCTGCAGAAGAGACCCAGTTAGTCACGTGACTTTACAATGACGCACGATTTTGCACCATTGCAATTTGACGTATTGTAAGTTTCGAGTCGTGATTTGAGTTTTTAGCTTGATTAAACTACTACATCTGTTGCGGGACTTAGTGAAAGGACTTTCATTTCGTTTCCATTGTGTGGCAGAAACAGCTCGTGAAGCCCAGCCATGGCGTGGGGACCCTTGTGCGCATGTAGACATGCGAGCCAATTTTCAAAAAGCTATTTTAATTTCATCATAGACATCTGCAAGAAGTAAATCTTCATCACACATAGCAAAGAGGGTCTCCTCTACCCACCACCTCAAGACTTCGACTTTATTCATGGGATTTAATATTTTTCCAACGTGTTTTTAATTTTCTTATCTCAAGCATTTCGGGACTAATAATCTGCGAATAGACAAACACCATCGGCTGATTTCATTAATTCATTTTTTCCTACGATATTCGCATTCTCGACAGATTAACAAAAGCTGTCATTTGTTTCATTCTATCGAAACGCTGCATTGAACTAATTTGTAAAAGTTATCAATGAAAGGAAAAAATATCGATCAAGGTGGGACGGTAGGCGCGCTGCTTGTCCTGCCCTGATGAAACACATCGAATAATCTGTCATAGATAATTAAACTGCATAGTCCTGTTCTGCCATCGCGATCTCAGCAGAAATCTGTAATATAGCCTAACAATTTCCTAGTAGAGAGAACATTGTGCGCGTGCGTCTTCTTGGCATTCTTGCGGAACAAATTCGCAGCCTTTTTTGTGGAGCTGATAGATGAAATTGTTCTGGCAACCTAATCCAAGCTCCAGATCGAGTTTGCCCTGGAAGTCATGCATGACATCTATTCTCTCCCGAAAGATTATAAAAAGCCTAAACCTACCCTCGATTAAGCCTTCCGACCTTTCTTCTTCATATCAATTCTACACTTCCCTGAAAAATGCGCTTCTCACCTAAGTTCGAGGACAGATTCAGAAGACACTTTGTTGTCGTGCCATTAGTCATCGTGGCATCGGCAACTGTGGCTTTTATCTTGATTATTCTTAGCGGACTCACCAGTAGCTCGCTTCTCAACAATTTATACTTCTCAGAGTTGCAGCACAGATATAGATGGACTTTGTGGGGCATTTGCACGAGACAAGCGGATGGTATCTACCAATGTGATCGCCCAAGATTCTTCTTTCCATACTCACCTGCGGATAATTTATCTGGCAATGGAATTCCCAAAAACTTTCATATTCACAGAACCACTTACTTCCACTTACTGCGCGTTGGCTTCGTTTTCTTCGGGTTGAGCACGGCTTTCGCAATACTCACATTAATTCTGATTCTTGTGCCCAAGTGTGCAAATGGCTCGCGCGGGAGTTCCCCTGCAACCACAGTGCTGTTCTTTGGATTCTTATTTTCTACGATCGCATCTATGCTGGAGACTATTGTTCATGCCGGTGGAGTGAATGCTTTCAAGCGCGCTGGTGTTTTTGCGGAGTTGGGTAGAGATATGTTTATCTGCATGTGGATTCCTCCAATCTTGATGCTACTTACGTTTATCTGCGTGGCAGTTATAAGCAGACTTGAGCAAAGAAGAGATCTCTACCCACAGGCGATGCTGATCAGCCAGGCACGTGCATCTGCCTACTACGGGGACTCACTAAGCTCTAGTAAATTGAGCAAAACCTCACTTGCTCCACCCTGATCAAAATTAGTCTTGATAGCTGTATATATAAAAAAAAATATCATCTCTTACATTTAGGGTACGTGAAAATAAAATTTGAGGCGTGAGTCGCTGTGTAAAGGTCATACGTAATGAGTTAAAAGAAACTGGCTGCAAAAAAAAAAAATGGTTTGGAATCATGGCGCAGATGATTACTTATGACCTGGCCCATATCTACCCCACAGCCTCGGAGTGACTACCTGCAGTCCACAATGATTATCGCTCGCTCACCTTATTGCGGGCCCGATAGCAAAGTAAGACTCCTGGAAGGCATATAAGCGTTCGGTGATGTCATTTATTAACTACCGAAGCGTCCTTTGAGCAGAGCTTTGGACAGCCATTAGATATTTATAGTAAAGCTGTTTAGGAAAAATTACCACGAATTGAGCATTACCCCCTTTTAATTATCACAGTTTAGTGAACATGAAGGAAGATAAGATCGAAATTATGGCCCAGCCGGAAACTACCAATACTGATGGCCGGGTGAGGGATACGACCCTTGAAAAGCTTTCCCAACTCGTGAAGAACGATCTTGAGAGCGGAGCTAAGTCTCTGAATAATAAGACGGAAAGCCTGGAGTCGATATCCAAAGAGGAGCAGACCGACGATGAGACGGACAAATATGACCAGGATGGATTCAAGGTTCCAGTGGGGAAAATTCCTCTAGATGGACAATTCTCGACACAAGAGCTAAATGAGCTCTTAGAATTGAGTAAAGAAAACGGAATCCTTGAGAATAATGTAAGTTTGCGGCAAACAGGCACCAGCACAATCTGCAACACGACGGAGATCGTGCAGCCACAGCAGGCGAGCGCCTGATTAGAATGGACATGTTATATTATTTATAGATTTTGATTTTAAAAAAAACCCGAGGGCTTTCTTTTCTAAAAAAATGAATAAGCTTGATCTTGTCGTAGAGACAGGATCGGCCACAAGTGTACTTCAGCTGCCGAAATTAAAGACTGAGCTGAGTGAGGAGATCGAGCCATACACCCCCTTGAAACGCGCTTGTGAAACTCGAACAGAAATTTTGCCATAACTTATCAAAGAACTGATTAGAAAAGTGATTCTTAAAAAAGAAAAGATAACCTTTACATTTTCTCCTGAATTATATCGCACATCGCCGAGTGACTCGTGAAAGCAAAGCGCACAGGATGAGGGCAACTACCGCCGCGCGCGTGTGAAAACGGCACCGTGAAGTGGATCGGTCACTCGCAGGACAATTCTAAATAAACCTGGCAACACCACCGAGAAAGCTGGGTCGATTGCTGACCGAAAATTTAAGCTTATCTCAAGATTTTTAATCAATTTCTTTTTAAAAGCCTAAATTAAATTCGCAATATAGCAGATTAAACGCGAGCCTTGTATCAGTACGACATACCATCTGCCGCCCATGCTACGCGAGCAGCTACGAAAGCCGCTTCATCTTATAGCCGCTTTTGGCCTGATTCTTTTTGCACTTATCGCGTATTTATACATTAAGGGCTCATCAGAGATCTTTGACGAGAACACATGCAAGTCGGTATACATGTACCCGTCGTACGCGAGGATAAAGTCGTTTGATGAATCCCACACAAAATTCGCCTCGAAGTATTCTTTATATCTCTACAGGGAGCAAGGGCTCGATCATGTGCCAGAAAAAGTTGGCATGGGCTTCAATGCTCTCGACGGAGTTCCTGTGCTCTTCATCCCGGGGAATGCCGGATCGTACCGGCAAGTAAGATCAATAGCCGCCGAGTGTGCGACGCTATTTCACGACGAAAACATTAACATTGTAGATAATGATCGCGGAGCAAGCCTTGACTTTTTTGCCGCGGACTTCAATGAAGACTTCACGGCATTTCACGGCCGTACATTGCTCGACCAGGCAGAGTACTTGAACGAGGCCGTGCGCTTTATTTTGCTGTTGTACTCGCTGGAAAAGAGCGCGCCAGAATCAGTATTGATTCTTGCGCATTCCATGGGTGGTATTGTTGCGCGAGTAATGCTAACAATGCCGTCGTACGTCGAAGGATCGATAAATACGATCGTCACACTCGCATCACCACACGCGGCCGCACCACTTACTTTTGACGGCGACATCTTGAAGATTTACCTGGCGGCTGACCGGTTCTGGCATGAAGCCTTCTCCAATCCCAAATCGCATGCTCACCAAAGATTAGAAAATGTATCGTTGATATCGATCACTGGGGGAGTAACCGATGCTATTTTGCCAGCGGACTATACCGCGTTAGGGTTTTTGGTGCCGCCGTCGAATGGGCTTACTATATACACAACTGGAATCAAAGGAGTTTGGACTCCTATGGACCATTTGGCCATCGTTTGGTGTCGACAATTACGGCGCAGTATTCTGCGAGCTCTTTTGGAAGTGGTGGACAGGTCCTCTCCACAGAAAGTATATCCATTGGAAAAGAGGATGCTGATCTTTAAAAGAAATCTTCTCTCCGGGTTTGAGGATTCTGCTCGGCAGGACTCAGTGGCTAGGAGGAACACTCAGGATCCAATGAAACTTTTCAAGATCAAATTCGACGTACAAGATGCGGAGGTTCACAGCGGGACGAATGCTATATGGAAATCTTCTGAAAAGCAGGCCGCACCGAAAGATCATGTTTTCAACATTTTGCCCCTTGCAGAGAAATCATCTGTCCTGTTGCTTACAGATAGAGAGATACAGCTCATCGATCTGCTCTATGAAATGAAGACCATATCATTTTCCGCTTTCTTGTGCAGAAAAGAAGGCAACGCCGAACGCATTTTCGATCTCACCACATCCAATACGAAAGAATTTCTCGAAATGACCTGCGTGGACATATCTGCCGATTATAACGACATTCCGAGGTCAGCTAAGTCCGTAACTCGTCTCGACTCTTCAGCATTGGACGGGGAGACATCGCCATTTCGCGCAATTCATTATGAGAGCGAGGATATCAAAAGTTACGAGAATCTCTTAATTGTACAAAATTTGCAAGAGAATGATGAGGAAAAGGGATTTATGATCGCCCAAACCAGCGACAGTGAGCTCTCCGCGTACATCACGCGCGGCGACTTGTTCTCTCTCATCACTCGCGGCATAGAGATATCCCTTTTGGCGAATCGACCTCTCGCGGTCAATTTCAATATTCCAGGCGCCTGGTCCAGTATTTTGGCCTACAAAGTCACGCTTAAGGAAAAAAGCGGAGATCTCTTTGAGCCATTCATTAGGCAATGGGTAGATGATCCGTATGAGACGAAGTGGATTATTAACTTGCGTGGTGAATCATCATTCCTGACTAGCATGCATGGTGTGGCACCGTTTACGCCCTTTTCCAGTGAAAAATTGGCACAGGGTTTGAACTTTCAGTTTTGGTCGGATCCGCAGGGCGGTTGGTCCGACGAAAACGTTGCCGCGGTAGAATTTGTTCTTTCTGTCGACTGGCTCAATAGTCTTAAGCTCCTCGTGCTTCGATACCGTCTTGCGGTAGTATCTCACTGTCTCGCTGTTACCGTCATGGTAATGGCTTTCCAGCTTCTTCAATATGCATCAACCGGAAAATTTCCTGACTACATTGCTGGATTGTCGAGACTCAGCTCGATGGATTTGTTTGTACCAGCTATCCTCGTATTATGGGTATTATCTCCCATTCTGAAGCTGCGCTATCTTCAATTCGTGCTCAACATGATTGACCCTGTTGTACTTCAAGATCCTAACGAAATTAACATGAGCTTACAAAACGACTTCAAATTGAATTCATTTTACTTGGGCTTGGAAGAAAATTGTTTGGCTTTCATAGGCCCACTCTTCTACATTATGGCAATTGGTATCAACTTCATCGTTTACCAATTGTTGACAATGGCCGGTCTTATGGTTGTGAGCTTCATCAATTTCTTCTGTGGAGTGATGAGCCGAGCTTTTCCAAGGTTCTCTATTTCAAAGAATTCCGTACCAGAACAAGATAAGAGCTACGGCAAGAAACTCATTGCCTCGGCCTTCCTTCTTCTTCTCATCCCATTTTACCTCCCTTATCAATTTGCATACGTCATTTCCTTCGCTATTCACATCACTACTTGCATCAAGGTCTTACTTTACAAATCGTCAAGATCATGCTGGAATTTCAATATCAGCGTCCTTATGATGATGGCGTGGGTATTACCCATCAATGTACCCGTTTTAATCGTTTTTGTGCACAACCTCAATGTGAGTTGGACGACGCCATTCTCCTCACACCACAATTTCCTCGCAGTGGCCCCTGTACTTATAATGGTAGAGCTTTGCAGTTACTACGGCAGTGGGCTTCCGCTCGGTATGGAGTCGAGTCAAAAAAACAAGGATACCTGGGCAGGTAAGACCTCATTGGCGATCTTACTCTACTTGGTATTCTACAGCATCATTTACGGTACGCGCCATACTTATTGGCTTCATCATTTGTTTAATTTCTGGTGCTGCTGCGCATGCCTCCTCATATTTAATTCCGTGGTTGAGGACACCTCCGAAAAGGAGCACTAATAAAATCACAACAATCTTTATAGATGTGAAAATACACAGCACTTGAATCCACAACGATTTGATAAAACAACGAGAAACAAATGAAATGCTACTTGAATTACAGAAAAAGTTTCAATAATAAGATCCATTACTAATATACAAATAGTCACTGCACCTACCTAACCTCGGCAGTGCACTGAAACAACAGAGTGGCAAAGCCCCCAAACACACAGTGATGGGCAACTTCAACACACTCACCATACCTTAACATCATAATTAGTTAGCAGCAGAAGAGTACTTAGTGACAGCTCTAGTACCCTCGGAAACAGCGTGCTTAGCCAACTCACCAGGCAAGATCAATCTGACGGCGGTCTGGATCTCTCTGGCAGAGATGGTGGACTTCTTGTTGTAAGCAGCCAACTTGGAGGCCTCAGTGGCAATTCTCTCGAAGATGTCGTTGACGAAAGAGTTCATGATCGACATGGCCTTCTGGGAGATACCAGTGTCTGGGTGAGTCTGCTTCAACACCTTGTAGATGTACGAAGAGTAAGTCTCCTTTCTGGTCTTGGTCTTCTTCTTTGGGGCCTCGGTGGAAGCGGTCTTCTTGGCGGCTGGCTTCTTCTCAGCTGGGGCCTTGGACGCGGGTTTCTTCTCTGCTTTAGGAGCCATTTTGTATGATATGTGTGAATTAAGTTTGTTGTTCGAATTCCAAGTCGAGGGGATCGGTGCGGTGTTATATACTAGTTGCCACAAGTGGGCGTGCAGGGAGCCACCGCGTTGCGTGAGAGGGTCGCTGCGCGCTTGCAAGTCTCCCGCGAGGCGCCTCCAAAACAAAGCGCGGAGTGCGGGCTCAGATGTGCGCAGCCCGCGGTATTTTTCAGAATCCTCTCCCCGCGCCGAACTCAAGAGCAGAGATTGGGATGAGTGAGGGAATTGAATTGTTTTATGTGATATTTTTGAATAAGTTCTATTGATTACTGACTTAATGATTCTGATAAAAAATAGGAAACTTTATGAATTGATTCAATCAATTGTTATGCTCGGTGTGGTAGAATTATCGCAGAAGGCGCCTCCGCAGTGCCAGTAAATTTTGGCGTGTAAATTTGCGGCCAGGCAACAACAAACACGCCGCGCATCGTGTCAGCAAACAACACGGAGAAACACGCCTACGAGATTACGACGGCTGCGTGCGGCTCTTGACACGATAAACCGTATCAACAAACCGGAGCCTCAACCTAATTGGGAAACACGGTCGGTTGGCGACGTGCATAATTCCTTAATTTTCATTTCATTATTTGCTAAAAATTGTCATTTTTCTGCGTAGCCTTTTCAAGATTATTAGTTGATCCCAATGTAAGGCCAGGGTGAGCGCAGGCCCTAATCAGTCCTGGCTGCTTCAAATTGGCTGCTCTCGGGCCCCAAGCTAGGGCCCCAGGGGATGAAGATTCCTAGGTTTACACCCGCGCGGGTGTAATCGTGAGCACGCGATTGCGGCGAGGAGAGTCCGGGGAGAGAGCGTGAGGAACGCTTCGCGCCGCGCTCCGTGCAGGAGGAAACCACAGCACAGGGCCATTGAATGTGCACGCGCACCGGGGGCACTGGTGGCGTGGGGCCAGGGAAAAAAGCTTATATAAAACCGGGTTCCGGCGTCTGTGACCTCTGCTTTGGATTTCATTAACACATAACAAATTATAAACACACAATGTCCGGCGGTAAAGGTAAAGCAGGTTCTTCTGAAAAAGCATCCACTTCCAGATCTTCCAAGGCTGGTTTGACCTTCCCAGTCGGAAGAGTCCACAGACTCTTGAGAAAGGGTAACTACGCTCAGAGAGTTGGTTCCGGTGCCCCAGTCTACTTGACCTCCGTGTTGGAGTACTTGGCCGCTGAAATCTTGGAGTTGGCCGGTAACGCTGCCAGAGACAACAAGAAGTCGAGAATTATCCCAAGACACTTGCAGTTGGCCATCAGAAATGATGAGGAATTGAACAAGTTGTTGGGCCACGTTACCATTGCCCAGGGTGGTGTTTTGCCAAACATCCACCAGTCCTTGTTGCCAGCCAAGAAGGCTGTCGCCAAGGCTTCCCAGGAGTTGTAAGTGGTTTGCGCCGAAAATTGATTTTTCTTCGTTCCATATTATGATTAACGCAAAGGCGTGGGCGCCTTGTGGTTGTGTATATTAGTATTGGTCAATATAATGTTAAGATATATTTATTGGTAAAACGAATTGTTGTAGAATAAAAAATGTTCATTTTCTGTTTGATGAAAAAATATACTTGGTATTTGGCTCCCGTCTGGTTAAAATTGTCGTGTTGTTGGCAACTGTGCTCTACGTGTTCCTGTAATCTATCACGTGACTCAGATCATGATCTTCTCACTGCCATTCTACTTTAACACCTGCTAAGCGCAATGGAGAAATTCAGCAATTGGAGAGATAAGGGTACAGGAATCTCGCCGTTTCTTCCTGTAGATTCGCAAATCTCTACTCTACAAAAATATTTTATAAATCCGGCGAAATTAGCGTTGAAATGGCCACTCTTCATCGCGCTCTACTATCTCGCGTCGGCGGCTCCAAAACCAGCGACTAAGTTCATTTTGACCTATTTATTTTCTGTTTCGGAGATTGATTTACTGGTTGAGGGAGTCAGAAAGTCCAATACTAAACAAATTGATGAGCAGAAACCAAACAAGGGCGAGATTGTTGTTTCGAATCTTGTATCTCCATTAGACATCTTCGTGGTATTCATTATATCTAAAGTCGCTGCATTATCATCGATCGTTGTTTTGCTTCCATGGAAAAATGATTTGTACATCCTCACAGTATGGCAATTCCTTTCAGTGCCCTTCCTGCCGCTCGAAAATCCAATTTCTCAGGGCAAAAAGATCAGTGCGAGCGAGATCGAAAATTACAAAAATAAGTTGGTCATATTCTTCCCAGAGGGCAGTGCTTCTAACAACAAGGCAATTTTGAAATTTCAGCCTGTTTCGTCGCAAGTTTTTCTGCCTTCGTTGCCTGTAAAAGTCGTTGTTTTGAGGTATTATCCTGGAACGTTGTCGCTCCCGGTCCCTCATTTGACCGAGACTCAGTACGTTTCAAAACTACTCACTTTGCCAGGAAAAGCTTTTGTGAAGACAAAGATTGTCCCCCTTCAGAATGCCAGTTTGAAAGCATGCCAGCAGGCGTTTGTGGAAAACGGCTTGAATCAGGTAGAATTGGACCACGAGAAGAAAATCGGATTCTTCAAATACTTCCAAGATTACGCGGTCAAACCTAGTCAGTAGTCGCCATCTTATCGGGAATGATCATGCATCTAGAATGTGTATTTATCGGGTTTCGTGGGAGCTCTTGCTATGACGATGTTTTTTGCTGTAATGAGAATCACCATCATCTTGCCCAGACTCGTGACTCCTCCTGTTTTTTCCATGGTGCAGTCCAGACCCTTTGGACTCTGATCTAGACTCTATTGGGTCGACAAAATTCGCCATAGGGTCACCGAAATCATCGTCGTCGGCTTTGAATGTTGCCATCGGGTCAGAAAAGTCGTTGTCGTTTTTCATAGCGGCCATCGGATCAGAGAAATCATCGTCGTCGAATGCAGATTTCGCTGGATCAGACTTTTTAAACAGACTTTCATATTTTGTATTGCTCAAATGCACATCATGTTCCTCATTTTCATCGCTCGAACCCCCAGTTACCGGCTTATAAGGTAGGAGCTTGGGTGCACCTTTGATGAGCTTTGGCTCCAGCTTTTGAGGGACCACATCAGGATAGTCCACTTTGAAGTCATCTTCAGATGCACCTTTAGGGAGCTTGTAGTATGTATGATCTACTTTAAGAGGTTTCTGGTAAATGAGCGTGCCGTTGAAATTATCAATGGCCAAAATGCACGACCGGTGGTCTTCGTACTTCAAGTAGCAGAAGCCACGTGACCGGCCGGTTTCCCGATCTTTCACCAAATTGATGTGCGTGGGATTTCCGTATTGTGAAAAGATAATCAAAATGTCTTTTTCCTCTATCCCCTCATGGAGATTACCGATATAAATATACGATGTATCGCTGTAGTCTGCATGCCACGATGCCTTGTCCGGGACATTTTGCAGTAATTCTTTCTCATTAATTTCGTTGATCTTGTGTATAGAATTCATTAAAGGAAAGTTGTGATGATTCTTAGGGATATCAATCAGCCGGATGGTTTTGAAGATCTGGGTCTCAAATTTGATCGCATTATATTTTAGGCTCGAGGACTGTGGGGAGATCGCGCTAGAGCGCAAACAGGCATATAAGCTAAGTACAAGAGAAATACAACCATCAAAAACTATCACCCTATGTGAAAATTTGGGATATTAAGATATTATTTTTCGAGAAAATTGCTGATCTTTGTAGCACTGGCTGATAAAAATTAGCCCGAAATTTTGAGCCGAAAGTTCCTCCAATCTCTCAACTTGCAATGAGCACATCGGCATCGCAGCGCGCAGGACTGCAGTTGGCCCAGGGCAGAGATGCGCTCTACAGATTTTTCTACATTCGAGTTATCTTGCAAAACCACACAAACATGGCCAAAAGCGTCAAGAAACAGGCCGCATTTGGTAAAGGCAATGCAGAGCTGAAAAAAAGAAAACCCGAGGAAGACGAGGATGTGCCTGAGGACTTCGAGGTCACGGGTTTGCTAGATCTTGGCGATGACGAAGAGGAAAGTGACGATGAGGATGTAGAGGAATCTGCCAAAACCAGCAAAAATGAGGAGGAAAATGAAAACAATGATGAAAGTAGCGATGACGAAAGCGGGGAGGATAGTGAAGAGGACGAAGAGGAGGCAATGTTAAACCGTCTTCTTGCCGAGGAAGAAGGTGACGAATCTGACCTCAACTCCGATGCTGAATCCGAATCTGGCTCAGACTCCGACGGCACTTCCGAGGCAGAAACTATCAATGACAAACTCAGTGGAGTTTCGCTCAAAACGATCGAGACGGAGGACGATAAGTCTTTGCTCACGCAGTATTCCGACGGGCGCCCGAGAATCTTGAAGCCGGAAATCGAGCCCGTATACGACTCTGACGACTCCGACGCTGAGAATTTCAACACTATTGGTAATATTCCAATTTCTGCATACGAGGAAATGCCACACATTGGCTATGACATCAACGGAAAGCGGATCATGCGTCCCGCGAAGGGCAGTGCGTTGGACCAGCTCTTGGAGCAGATCGAATTGCCAGAAGGATGGACGGGCCTCTTGGATCAGAATACTGGCGAGTCTTTGAAGTTGTCCAGCGAAGAATTGGAATTGATTCGCAAGATTCAAAATAACGAAAACACCGATTCTTCTATCAACCCATACGAGCCTACCATCGAGTGGTTCACGTCGCAGACCGAGGTCATGCCTCTTAGTGCGGCTCCTGAGCCAAAGCGTCGTTTCATGCCATCGAAGCACGAGGCGAAGCGGATCATGAAGATCGTGCGTGCGATTCGTGAGGGTAAGATTGTTCCTCCAAGCCAGGCAAAGGAACAGCAGGAGGAAGAGATGCGCAACTTCGATTTGTGGGAACAGGAAGACAACATTCCTGACCATGTGATGAACCTCCGGGCGCCTAAAGTGGCACCTCCAACTAACGAGGAGTCTTATAATCCCCCACAAGAGTATTTGTTTGACGAGGAGGAGAAGCAGCAATGGTTGCAAACTGAACCTTCGGAGAGAGAAACCAACTTCATTCCCGAGAAGTACTCTGCGTTGCGTAAGGTCCCAGGCTACCAGGAATCTGTACGTGAACGTTTTGAGCGGTGCTTGGACTTGTACTTGGCTCCTCGTGTGCGCCACAATAAGTTGAACATTGACCCCGAATCGTTGATTCCCGAATTGCCCTCGCCCAAGGATTTGAGACCATTTCCAATCAAATGCTCTACGGTTTTTAGCGGTCACACGTCGCGTATCAGAACGCTCTCTGTTGACCCACTGGGCTTGTGGTTGGCTACAGGTTCTGACGACGGATCGGTAAGATTCTGGGAGGTGCTCACGGGCAGACAAGTATTCAAGATTCAGGCCATCGATGTTGAAGAGAATCCAGAGGACAAGATCGATGCGTTGGAATGGCACCCAGACCCTACTATTCCGATTTTGGCCGTGGGAGCGTCAGAGCGCGTGTTACTTGTGGTGCCACCAATTTTCGGGTTTGATATCGAGAACAATGCCCGGGTCAAGATCGAAGCCGGTTGGGGTTACGCTACGTTTGGCACTAAGCGCAAGGATACAGAAATCAACGTGAACTCCGACGACGAATCCGAGACGAAGACTGCCCTGGAAGCAAATAAGGCGGAGGTGGCCAAATGGTACACTCCTAGTCCCGCACAGCTGCAAGAAGGTATCTCTGCGATTATTGAGTGCAAGAAAGCAGTGAAAAAACTTTCGTGGCACAGAAAGGGTGATTACTTTGTCACGGTGTCACCAGAACTGAAAAACACCTCTGTGCTCATCCATCAATTGTCGAAGCACTTGTCACAGCTGCCGTTCCGCAAGGCAAAGGGTACAATCGTAGACGCGATTTTCCACCCTACGAAACCACAACTTTTCGTGAGCTCGCAGCGCGCGGTGCGGATCTACGACTTGGCTCAGCAGGTACTTGTGAAGAAATTGCAGCCAGGTGCGAGAATGTTGTCCGGCATCGATATCCACCCTCGTGGCGACCATCTCTTGGCCTCTTCTTACGATAAGCGTGTATTGTGGCACGACTTGGATATGGCAGCGACTCCATACAAGACGTTGCGCTACCACGATAAGGCCGTGCGCCTGATCAAGTTCCATAAAGGAAAGTTGCCGCTTTTCGCATCGGCATCTGACGATGGTTCCATCCACGTCTTCCACGGTACTGTATACGACGACTACATGACGAATCCATTGCTTGTGCCATTGAAAAAATTGACTGGCCACAAGATCGTATCGAGCATCGGTGTATTGGACTTGGTGTGGCATCCAAAGGAGGCATGGTTATTCAGTGCCGGAGCTGACGGTACCGCCCGTCTCTGGACCACGTGATCTTGCGTATCCATAGAGATTTATACTGTAAACTAGACATCTATTATTGCGATTTTACTTTTTTTTTCATTATAAATTGTTCTTCCCCTCATCATACGTGCAGCTTTGCAATTGTTTTCCCTCGTAGCTCGACACCCATACGGCCCGCGGACCTGCAGTAAACAAGTCCTTGAGCATGATCTTCACATTATCCACGACTCCGGTATTTTCTTCGTGCAAGAGCCAATCCATCAATTTCCAGTCCAATATTCCCTCGTGGCAATGTATCCGCGGCGTCTTGTATTGCTCCATTTCTTCCTGTGATATTTCCGCGGTGAAGATATGGACACCCCCAAGACTCTGGCCGTCTCTTCTCCAGTACATGACACCACGGTCTTCGAATTGAGGTATCGTGAGCCCGGTTTCCTCAAATGTTTCTCTTACTATGCAATCGTGCGGACTTTCATCTTGATCGAGTTTGCCACCCACGCCGTTCCATCTACCCATCCAGGGCGCTTTCTGCCGGTTAAGGAAAAGTACATGGTCGCCCGAGCGAATGAATCCTAGCGTATACTTTTGACGTGGTGCGTTAGACATTGATTTTTGATTATTGAATAGCGAAAGATTAAAAATGACTCTTATCGAGTTATGGGAAATTCTTGGATTGTTGCAGCGCGGTGAATCATCTAATCCTTCATTTAAGATAAGCACGCGTCTGGGTGGCGGCGACGCGTTCGCAAATCAATCTCGGTGACATCACTCGAGTGAAGCGAGACACAGCAAAAGCGTCAGCCATTGCAAGGGAAATTCTTCCATTCCGGTAAAATTCAGATCTTTCTTAATCAGTGAATTTTGGATGATATCCTCATTTTGCTCAAATCCTTGTCGTGATAAAATCGCCTCCAACTTCGAAATATCCTTTGTGTTCTCGAATGCGCGATAGTCTTTCTTGAGGAATAGGAGAATCGCGGCTGCACGGTTTAAAGGAGTTTCAAACTTCATGTAAAAAAGCCCAATTGCTCCGCAAATAAGTCGGGCTACTATGTGGATAGGCACACCGCCGTATCCTGATCCGATAGCTGGAAATATGACGATATCAATTTTCTCCTCAATTGCCAAGAGCACGTTCCACATGCAATAGAATACCATGACCGGTGTGATTTTTTCAGGCACGGCCATGGTGGGACTTTGAATGAGATGTGTTATCCGATCAAGGTTTTCATTTGTGCAACATTGATTGGTATCTGTAAACGCTTCCTTCAAATCGACGATATTTACTGATTGTGGGGGCATGAAGCCATTGAAATTTCTCAAAGCATGATGTTGTACCACATTCTCAAACGACCTATAGTCGCCATTCTCACCTGTGAAAAGCTGGCATATTGCACGATCAAATCCTCCGCCCATAAAACTAAGAGAGTTTGCTGGCGATAAGACGGCCGTTTTGTCAGTCGATGTCATGGGAAGTGTGGCTACGAGCTCTGCAAGGTCACCTGCAAAACATGTGAGAGTAATGCGGTCGGATACTGAGTCTTTGATCTGATCAAATTCGTGTTGAAACAAGTTCATTGTCAGTGTATTCGAATTCACAAATACAAACTTCATTCTCGGTTTTGTGTGGTGTGATGGAGTGCTCTGGATGAATGAAAGAGGGGTATGGTCCAGCATGCCTCAGCGTTTACCTAAGGTTTCAATACTAGGAGTTTCATGATGCATGATGATGCCGGAATCAGTTCAAAAAACCAAAATGTTTCGAAATAAAGGACAATTACAATTGCGACTACATGTGAGAAAATCAGTGTTGTTGTTTGCTGTGTGCCTGATCGGGCGATTTGATTTACTCAATAAATTAGCATCCACACCTGGGAATTGTCGAAACGCACGTGCGCGGCCTCGAAATCCGGGGAATCGTCAACCGCGTGACAATGATCGCGCTGTAAGCCTCTTTTTTCTTCGGCGCTAAAAACACCTCAAGTGTTGAATTGGTAAGATTTAAGGATTCTTACCAAATTTTGAAATCGCTTGGCTTAATGAAATGCTGTGTTTTTCGCTTATTTATCCATGAATTCATAGCAATACAGGCACAATCGTCCATCGAATATTGGACCGTGCGCGCGTGCTGCGGGGGCCACGCAGTCAGATCGAGTCACGTAATGAGGGTCCGGATACATAAAGACAGGCAGCGGGCCACAATAACCACTGAAAAAAGTGATATCTTCAAATTCTATAGACCTATGGCTCATTTTTTTAAAAAACGATTTGTAAAGGAGGCTTTTTCGCCGGAAGTGCCTGAAACGTCTCAGAAAGCCTCATCGAGAGCGAATAATAACAAACGCCGGCACAGGACAGGCCTCCGGCGCGGAGTTAGGACTCTGGGCACAACAGCACATGTTCAACAGAAACAAGTCAATTTCAATATGCAAAAATACAGCACATTGAAGGAGAGAGAGGCTTATGCCCAAATTTATGTCAAATTGACCCGACATCCGTCTCCCCTCTTGGCCAAGTGACAACCCAAAAAAACGCCCATTCTGCAGGCCACGCGCACCCCAACTTTCCGCGCCCCACGGCGTATATAAATCGGCGCGCGCCCGCCGAAAAACTTCCAGGACCCCAGCGTCTCCTCTATTTTCGCAAATACAATAACAATCAAAATGGCCCCAGTAGCATTTTCCGACATTCAGAAGCCTGCCAACGACTTGTTGGGCCGTGACTTTTTCCACTTGTCCAGTGCCGCCGTCGATGTCAAGACCGTGGCGCCAAACGGCGTCGCGTTTACCGTCAAGGGTAAGACCGCCAAGGACAATGCGCTTGCCGCTTCCGTGGAGGCCAAGTACGCCGACAAGTCCACCGGTTTGACCTTGACCGAGGGCTGGAACAACGCCAATGCCTTGAGCACCAAGATCGAGCTTGCTGAGCTTTTGACTCCAGGCTTGAAGGGTGAGTTGGACACCTCTGTGGTTCCAAACGGTGCCCGTAACGCCAAGTTGAACTTCTTCTACCAGCAGTCTGCCGTCAACGCCCGCTTGTTTTTCGACTTGCTCAAGGGCCCTGTTGCCACTGCCGACCTTGCCGTTGCCCACGACGGTTTCACTGCCGGTGCTGAGTTGGGCTACGACATCGCCTCCGCCAAGCTCAACAAGTACTCTGTTGGTGTCGGTTACGCCAGCCCATTGTACTCCGTCGGTGTCACCTCGACCTCGAACTTGTCTGTGTTCACTGCTGCCTACTACCACAAGGTCTCCCCATTGGTTGAGGCCGGTGCCAAGGCCACCTGGGACTCCGTGAAGTCTCAGAACGTCAACGTCGAGTTCGCCACCAAGTACAAGTTGGACAGCTCTGCTTTCGTCAAAGCCAAGATCGCCGACTCCGGTGTCACCGCCTTGGCTTACTCCCAGGAGTTGAGACCGGGCGTCAGATTGGGCTTGGGTGCCTCCTTCGACGCCTTGAAGTTGTCTGAGCCAGTCCACAAGTTGGGTGTCTCCTTGTCCTTCTCCGCCTAAATGCTTTAAGTGTGATGTCACTGTTTATGCAGTAAAAGGGAAAAATTATACTATGTAGTTTGTATGTACTGTCAATAACGAATACCGAGTTTACGCATGTGTCTGTAGATTTATTCGATTTTATTAGCAGGCACCATCTCAAAGTTCGCCTAACTGGGGTCGATTATTCAACACTCGATCTACTACCGGACACATTGTGGAGTACTTCCGCAAATAAGAAGCCTCCAAAAACTATCGCAATGCTTTAGACCCCGACCTGCGGAAAAATTCTAAATTTTCAGCAGTTCAATTATTCGACTAAGTGAGTACTGAGTGGGCTTCGAAGCTCGATCTTTCCACTCGTAAAATAAAAATCAATACTTTTCACAGTTTCAATTTTCATTCTACTGTACTCCTACGCCGAGGTACGGCGTACAGCTCCTCACATAGCTGCGCACAAAGAAAGTGAGGGGCACCACAAACGAAACTATTTAAAAGACTTTCCCAACAAGATTAAAGGAGAATCAAGTACGTTTCACCGATTTTGGAGACATTTTTTCGAGCGTTGTTCATGATGGAAAAACTTTTTTCTTGCACCTGCTGTGTACGCGTACGGGTACGTACGGGAATCAGTTTTCCCAATTCACTAAATTTACTACTTTCTCCGTTACTATTTTCCGGATATGGAGTTTCGATAACTTATTTTTTCTGATTCTGAATGAAATATTGACAAAAGAATCAAGCTTTGCACCATTTCAAAGGCCTGGGGTATCAGCATGGACTTACATAGTCCAAGGCTCGCACCCGTGCCTCCGGTCCCGCAGACTTGAGGATGCTTTGCAATCGTGGATTCTTCTTCGAAACAAGCAAAACCACATAATTTAACATAGAAATTTCGCGCCATGTCTGTCAGAAATGGTTCCGAGGCACCAAGCACGCCGACTCAGCTGAAAGCCGCGGCAGAAAAACCCACCATTCTTCAAATATCGCGACCATACCTCACACACGCGGAGCTCTCGCATCTTCACGCCAATACGATCCCGGATAACAAGAAAATCGCGTACAACCAGCGCAAACACCAGATCTATCGGATATTATTTCAAGTTGTGAAGATCTTGAAGTTGCCCTTGCGCGTCTTGGGCCAGCTGATGAATTATTACCAGCGCTACTATCTTTTCAATTCCTTTGAGGAGCAGGCAGATATCAATCCTGACAACGACCCCATGGGCGAGCTCGAAAAGGATCCATACATGGTGGCATACACGTGTCTCTTTCTTGCCACCAAAAACGAGGATTGCATCAAAAAACTCCGTGATATACAAACTGTGGCAAATAAAGTAAGAGATATCGACGGCGAGTCGCGCAACTATTACCGCATTTTGAACAACTCACAAAGCACCGTGCTCGAAGTCCAGCGTAAGGTGATCATGAGCCTTGAATTCAAACTTCTACAGACCCTCAAATTCGACTTTACTGGCGGAGCTGCTGCCGTGCCCTCCACCGACCAGCTTGTGGTGGTGTTTGCGAAACAGTTGGATTTAGACTATAAACTCACGCTTTTCGCCTGGCTTGTGGCGTTCGACATGATGTCTACGCCGCTTTCACTCGTTCTTCCTCCACATTGCATTGCGTTGGCCATTGTCATCGTTACATTGAATCTCAAACCAGTAGACTTGGTGTCGAAATACGGCACCTCCAGTGATCTCGATAAGATCGGCACAATACTTGAAAGCATAGATTGCATGCGCGACTTCCATTGCCCCGAATCGCTCGTAAACGAGGGAATCGTGTATATTTTAGACTACTACGTGCATCAGATGAACTTTCTGATCCTCAACGATTACTTGCCCCCAGTCAATGCCGAAACGGGCAAGGAGCAGATCTTCAAGTTTATGGACTTAAAATCGCGCTTCAATGACTTGGTCATTTTGAGCGAGGAGTCCGTCGCCACGCCGGCGCTTCTCAAACAGGATAATTATTTGCGGAAATGGGACTATAAGATCGCTAGCAAGGGAGCGGCACGGTTCATGATCGGTAACAAGAGGCGCCGCTTCGACCAAGAGTATGCATTGGTGCGCCCAAAACGAACGTGAGTGTAAATTTTCGGGAATCTCGAAAAGAACAATGAGACATCCTGAAAAGTGATTTCGGGCACAGGCACATATTAGTGATTTTGTGCGTAATAGAATTTGCATCCATTTGATCATGTAATAGAATTAATTCAGCCAAGCTTGTAGCTAACGGAGGTTCCTACGTTATGGGCATCGGTGCGAAAGTTCGAGAATTTGACCGCATCCGACTCACCGTCGATCATTTTGCCGTCACCGTTGGTATCGAGCCATTCGTGTGGGATGTTTCTTGTCTCGTACGATGGATCTGTATACACCAAAACATTGAATGTAAACTCCTCATCTTTCAAGAACGGAAGGTAAGAAACAGAGGCAGTAATCTGGCGTACGATCGCCTGAATTTCACGCTGAATATCTTCTTTGCTCTTGAAGCTTTCTCCCGGGTCGTCGGTGGTATCAAGTGAAAATTCCCATCTTTCCACACTTTCCGTTGTGGCTTTATTGATGATCACAACTACGAGTTTTGAAAGGCGGCCACCGTAAATCCACTTTTTCACCTGTTCCATTATTTTACGGATGTACGCCTTCACCTCGTCGTCGGCGCTAACAAGCATGGGCAAATCATACTTTCTCACTGTGATGAAGTCCTCAGAGGGGTAGATACCGCGCTGAAACAAGATATTATGGATTGCGAATTCAAAATAGTCAGCAACAACTTTGGAGGACCCTTTGAGTGCCAACTTGGAAAGCGACTCAGCCATATTTCGGGAGTGTAGTGTGGAATTTGAGCAGAGAATGAGTTGCTGTGATGCGAGTCTGCTCAAAGGTTCGGCCCGTGAGACATAGCGCGCCGCGCCGCGTCGCGTGTGGCTGCAAGTAGGATCGCAGGAAAGGAGGCTTTTCAAACTATAATATCACTTGAAAATTCGGGGTGATTAGATTTAAGCTCAGTTTGAGAAACTGCTTTGAAATTTTACATACTTTTCTTTCAAATTCCTGAATAAACGAAAAATGGAATTTTGATGGGTGTTTTTGAGTTTTTTCAAGCTGCAGTCATGATGACAGGAGACTAAAAATATGCTCGTACTCTGCGGTCTGGCTTCAATTCTCTTAACGAGAAAAACTTTTAAAATTGACTCTATTTATAGTTCTGTAGCTTTCGTAGAAGTTTGAACGATGTGAGTATGAAAGGCTCGAGAGTTTAACGTTTTCTAATACAAATATCAAAATATCTGTGCGACGAAAGTCTATGCAAGTACGAAAGCGAATTTCAAGAAGATAGACAAAAGAAGAAGAGCCGAGGCTGCTTGCTAAGGGTATTCAAATCTTCAAGTGTTATGAGGTCCAGTTTTTTATGATCAAAGTTTCCCATTTAGGTCTGGAATTCAATATTGATGGCTCTGCACTCATATCGTTTCTTCTTACTCATTGTACGGTCTACGAATCAAGTGGACAGAAGTATTTCGATGATTTTCGGTTGATTAGTTTTGTCTATAAATTTTTCTTTTGTTCACCTAAGTAAAGCGAACTTTTCAAAGGGCGGAGAAGCAGCAGGCTAGAAATCATAATTAGGTGCCCGCATACCTCTCACTGCCAACCTATTCTTCCCTTGTTTAGATAAGATGATCTGAGATAACCGGTCTATGGTCACTCATGTAAAAGTCGAAATAGTTCGGCAACACCCGATACCATTGCCACTCTGCACTAGGGTCTGCCCAAATATAATCTATAATCCCCGTGCGTGCCTTGTCTGTGAAGCCAGTGAAAGTGGATATGTTTTGATAGAAATTTGACACCTGCGTACGGCTGTCCAAAAATTCCGAGTTTTTCAAAATCGTGTATGGTTCATCTTGTGGCCTGGCATTGAGGTCTCCACATAAAAACGTGGTATCGTTCCCGGCCTCCATCTTGCTGATGATGAATTTCGCCAGCTCACGTCTTGCCACTTTACCTTTAGCATCCATATGAGTATTGAGTACTTTGACACGGTTTCCACTGCTTTTACTCTGCAAAACAACCTCGGTAGCGATTCTTGGAACAGTCGCGTCCCAGCCCTTACTGGGCTTATTTGGGGTTTCACTGAGCCAATAAGTTTTCGAGGATATGAGCGTCCACTCCGCGGCCTTATACAAAATCGGAGCAAATTCTCCCTTTTTCTTGCCATTGAGACGCCCCACACCATAATACTTCCACGACTCACGTTTATTCAAGCGTGATACGATATCTCCAAGCTGATTGTCCAACACTTCTTGTAAGCACACAATCGAGGACCCATTTCTCGTATTATCTAAGATCGATCTCGTCACAGGCACCCTTCTTTTGATCCATGGCTTTTCTCCTTGCACAAGGTTTCTGTTGTCGTATCGGATATTATGCGTATAAAGTCGAAGTTTAAACGACTCGTCAGCCTGCACGGTCGGCACAGAGAAGGCGAAAAAAAGGATGGCACAGAGGATGTAAACGGCCAGGAAGCGGTAACTTCTGTCGGGGGCTTGGCCGTGCGTATGAAAAAGCATGCTACGAAAAGAAAGCGTATTTAATTAGCGAAAGAGAAAGATAAGGTGTTGGGATACAGATGACGCCATTTTTGAAAATTTTTAGTTTTCAAGAAAATCACGATTCGCGCCACACGTGGGGTTGGGCGGCATCGCGTGCGGCGTTACCTTGTCATAACTGTCACGTGAGATAGCGGTGTGCCCAATAGTTATTCACTCGACGTGCATATTTCCTGCATGCCGGCCCGATATCGGTTGGACGCCCATTGGAATGATTTGTACTTGCAGAAATGAATTTTGAATAAATCTTAGGATAATCAGAGATGATAAAATTTTTAGATGAAAGGGATTTCATTTAGTGTGAGTCTGGCAGTCGAGACGCGTCTGGGACGAGGTGCTTCACGAGGCTATCGCCGCAGCCCGCAGATAAGCCCGCCTTAGCGGTGTCTCGGCGAATTTCGCCTTCATACACGGCTTGGAATTCTTGGCATTTTGATTATTCTTGTGTGACATCATGTAATATTTCTCTCTTAATTAGGACTCGTAACGACCTTTTACTAAGAATATTCCTGCATGAATCATTGTGCCTCCCGTCCCAAGTTTTGAACGGCTGTCTTTGTCTCACAGGGAAGCATCCATCAACATCGTCTTTTTTGTTTTCTGAACTGTAAGATTCAATAATCAAGTATTCTTTTCAGTGAAAAAAATTACATTTATGATACGTTGCACTTTTATCATAATATCTGTATATTAAAGGGCTTCAAAAAGAGATCAGTCGAGAACCTGCTCGACCGCACATAAAAATGGAACAATCCTCTTTCTAAATAATGTAGTCTACAACCACGGGACGATGATCGCTCATGAAAAATTCATGATAGTTTGGCAAGACGTGATATCTCCGCCACTGAGACTTTGGGTCGGCCCAGATGTAGTCTATGATACTGGCTCCCTCTGTATTAAAGCCTGTAAATGTTGGTTCGTTTTCATCCGGATTGTGCACTTGCGTGCGACTGTCCATATACTCAGATTTCTTCAAAATGGCATATGGCTCATCTGTGGGCTGAGTATTGAAGTCACCACAAAGGAACGATGGCTCGTCGCCAGCCTCCATTTTGCTAATGATCAATTTGATCAGCTCACGCCGCGCAATTACTCCTTGATGATCGAAATGCGTGTTGAGAACTTTCACGCGGTTTCCGTAAAGCTTACTTTGTAGAATTACCTCGGTCACGATTCTTTCCAAAGCTGCGTCCCAGCCGACACTAGGTTTGTCTGGAGTCTTGCTGAGCCAGTAGGTTCTCGATGAGACAAGGGACCACTCGGACTCTTTGTAAAAAATGGGCGCGTACTCACCTTTCTCCTTTCCGTCAGATCTTCCAATCCCATAGTAGTTCCATTTTTCTCTCGAATTTAAATGGCCCAAGACATCTTCTAATTGATTATGTAAAACTTCTTGTAGACACACTACAGAGGACGCATTTGTCGTGGCATTGACGATTGAGTCCGACACAAAACTTTTTCTATTAGCCCAAGGTTGCTCGCCAGGAACAGGGTGTTTATTGTCGTAGCGAATGTTATTGGTGTAAAGTCGCAAATTGAAGGGTTTGTGAATCATTCTATGGGGCCACGGACTAGCAAACAAAGTGAATAGCAAAATGGCAAGTACGGCGCCAATTGAGTAAACTTTGTTTAAGCGCTTCCGCGAAACATGTTGAGACTTTTTAAAAGCCGCCATGGTCAGTTTATACAAAGAAATTTGGGTTTTCTCAGGTGGCGATTCACTCAATTGAGGCACAGCGCAAACGTGGGGTACTTGCGCCAATCTATTCACGTGATTCAACTAAGGTCCCGCCTTGGTTTCTCTGATAAACGCGATTTCCATATACAGTGATTATTTGTTTAGTGCGTAATTCGCTTGAAAGAGCTATCACATACTGATTTCTACACATTATCCAATTTTTTCATCGTTGCTTGCCTAGGCTTTTCGCTCAATATTGTCTGCATTGCGCTAATGCGACATTGCATCGCCAAGCGTCCCCACCTCCCATGCTGCGCGACCAAGCGGCCGAGCCAATAAGAGAAATCATGTTTCAGCGTCCGCAGTTATGAAACGTGGCGTGCGTGACCCAGAAAATGAGATTGCGATTGGGGAAGAGAAGCCATAATTCTGGGATTGAGCAAACATTCAATGAAATAAGTGATGTAGGTCTCAATTTTGTTTAGACTTCAATCATGCTCCTCACCCCCTTGCTTAATAACCGGAGGCATAGAGGAAAAGGAATTTGGGTAGGCTAGTGCGAACAATTCGGGCAACCAGCCAGTCAATGCTAGGTTGGTCGATTAAGGTTTCAATGTGGTCGACGATGGTGAAACACGAGGCGGCCAATGGAAAAATATTTATCGTACAGATTGAAAATTCAAAGCGCAGCTCACAAGACTTAAAATAATTGATATTGAATTCCCAAAATTTTACTTTTTACATGAAAATTTTCAAGATTGAAGGACCTCGTAATTTACCCAATTGCGGGCAGTGTGACACGCTCGCTGGCCCCACAAACACGGTATGCTCGCGTTTGATGACCTATATGCACACCAAATTGGCCCGCCCGTGGTGGTGGTACTGCGGCTTGCGGCTTGCTCACTGGATAAGACCCTACCGGTAATTTCCACAACAAAAAAAGAAACACCGGCCTCGTGCTCCGCCTAGCCACCAGCTCATAATTTTTCACTTTCGAAACTGAACATCACAAGCGATAAATTTTTAGTTTTTTTTTCGCCAATTTTCACCCAAAGTGCTTTTAAAATCACAAGCAGCGTAATCACTCTACCAGACTCCTCGGCGGCTCCACGTAGTTGACTCAATCGGCTTATCTACTTTGTGCCCCACCGCATTTTTCACCCTATCAGAGCACGCCCGAGCACGACAACAAACACGAAAATATTGGATTTTTCTTTCAGAATTTGAGTAAAGAAAATACCTGAATATTCAATTTTACCATATATTCATCACAGAACATAAAGTTTCACCGCATTATGATGTCGCAACAACTGCTGTCGCCGTCACCCGAGGTCGGCACTGAAAATTTACCAGCAATCGGCACGGAACTCAAGAAACACGCGACAAAATTGTCCACCTCATCCCCCGAAGCTATCCGTGTAGCTTCCGAAATCACACCCAATCGTCTTGCCAATTTGCTCATACGCAAGGGCCCGTTGGCAATCCGGCTTATCACGGCACAGCTACTGATTGAAGTGCCGGGCTTCGACCTTCTTTCATTATCGAAGCAGCGGCGCTTAATTATGGCGGCAATGGAACAAGGAGATCCGGAAAACGACGTCGTCTTCGAGAAAATCGGCTGGGGCCAGTGGGCTGTACGCCACGTGAACTCGGACTATATTGTCACCGAACCCAATGGCATGGACGAGAGCAGCGTGCGCATGAACATCCATGAGTTGAAGGAGAAGGCGAAATTGGGGTGGCTGAAGAAATCCGAGCCCAATGTCGAAAATCCTGGAGTGAAGTTCGACGCCCGCCGTGACTCGATTCTGAACACGCGGGCCAATTTGCACAACATCAAATTGCCCGAAGAAAAACTCGACCTGCCCTCGCACACACTTCTGGACTCCGAGCCGGACTCGGACGAAGACGACGCGCTCTCTCAAATGAGGCTGCTCAAAGTGCGGTACTTAAATGGTGTCGACGACAACGCAATCGACGAGGATTCCGACGAGGATGCCATGGGTGAAGAGGGGACGCTTTTCAACTTTGAGGATGACTCGAGATCGAAGAAGAACTCGCCTCCGATGAAATTCGCCAACCGTGTACCTGCCAAAATCAGTCCACCACCCGCACTAGCCGGCAGTCGCAGAAAGTCGAGTCTGGCCGTGGCTCCGAATGCCGTCGTGAAAAATACTAGTCAGTACAACACGAACCGGCACCAGCTTTTCACACGCAGTAGGCTTAACTCCATTGAGAATTTGGATGAGTACCTTCTATCACTGGCCCGCAATTCGGCAATCTCAGTGCTGCTGCCCACATTACAGAGCAGTACGCATCCACTGACTTCACCCATTGGACTGTGGACAGGAAAAGGCGAGTTCTTGAAACAACAAGAATTTTCCCTCTCTCACGACCATATAACTGCCGCTTTACAGCACGCGGGCCGCCGTAAACTGTCGTTTAATGAGCTGAGTTTGCGACTGACGCTTTCGTCGTCGTTGCCGCGGAATCACGCTTTACTGCAGAGGAAGTATGAAAGCACAGCGAATGTCGTATCAACGACGGCAGTACCATCAAATGTTTCTCGTAAGTCTGCCTTGGCCAATGATGTCGCCAGCGATACTGACGAGGAGGATTGGGCCACAATGGGCGCTGAAACGCTACGAAGCCATTCGGTAGGTGTGAGTAGTCCTGCTGGCAAGATTCCCAATGAGGAGCGAACAGCAGCAAGGGCGCTAGTGGATCTTATGGGAATGTAAGGTGCACCTTTGGTGTTACAGAACCGGAATATTTAGCCCGGAAAGGTGGAGAAAAGAGGAAAGCAGAGGTATGTAGATCCATAACAATAGACACTTGAAATCTTAATGATGTGCCCGTATTCTCTTCAGTT
This sequence comes from Metschnikowia chrysomelidarum, assembly GCA_030582795.1. Classification (NCBI taxonomy): domain Eukaryota; kingdom Fungi; phylum Ascomycota; class Pichiomycetes; order Serinales; family Metschnikowiaceae; genus Metschnikowia; species Metschnikowia chrysomelidarum. Next base: position 69,305 of record JAJMGZ010000254.1, on the reverse strand, counting down.
ACTGAAGATTTGTAAGTTTTCTGGTTTAGTTGAGGAACTGGGCTGCAAATGCGAGGTCAGATGGATGGAATAGCAGTGAATTTGGACACAATCGTGCACACAGCGAATTTCTCTCAGCTTTCCGAATGCGGGTTTTAAAGAAAATAGAAATTGAAAACTTCTCCAGCTTGTGAGGACGAATTGTTTCGAATGAGTTGTACATACCCAGCTTACATGAAAGGCTCTCAGAAAAAGAATATACTTTTCAGTGTCCACAGAATATTGTAATTGAGACATATAATGAAACTCAGAGTGAACGGAGAAAAGTTCTTATTATCAGGTAAAAAGAGGTCTTTCCTGGTAAGTTTGGTGCATCTTCTTCCTTTATGTTACTTCTGACGGTATTAGATTCACATGCTCTATGCGTGCCATTGCGTGCCCTTTCTTTAAAGCAACATCTTAATTCTTATCAACTACTCGAAGATCTATGTAGAAGCTGAAAATTTTCATATAGATTTTGTCACAACCGCCACGTTTACTTAATACAATTAATCTCCCTCATTTTAGACGCGACGGGCTCTGCACATGGAGTGCGGCGCGGTGGTTGGAATTTCGCCGAAAGAGGAAAGGTGATTGACCGCGTCCGCCCTGTCTCGTCGCGCACCCTCTGTCGAGGCCAACTTTTTTTTCTTTTTTTTTAATCCTTTTCTTCTCCTCCTTCATTCGAAATTGACGCCGACGCTCAAACCTTACAAGACTGAAATTACAGCACTCCGCTTGTCATTTATCATCAACCTTTCGTTAAATCTTAGAACAAGCTGTAAGGATGTCGTCGACCACCACGTCGTTGCCGACCGTGCAAATCAACGTGAACTACAATGATATCAAGGCCCAAGTAAGGGATTTTTTCACCCACTTCAAAGCGTCCAGCAGTTCTAGTATGGATATGGATATGGACGTGGATATGGATGTTCACGTGACCGGAGTAAAGTACTTAGATCTTTTCCAAAAAGTGGCCAACAGAGACACTTCCACCATCTACGTCGAGCTCGACGACATTAAACTGTATCAAGAAAACCAGTTTTTCGCATCGCAGCTGATGTCCAGTGACTTGGTGGCGCAGGTCCAGAAAAACGCTTATCACTATATAGAGTTATTTAGTTCGATCGTCGATGAGTTGATGCCAGAACCAACCAAAGATATCCTGTACAAGGACGACGTGTTGGACGTGATTTTGCACCAGCGGAAATTGAGGAACTTGCGCGTGCTGCAAGAAAATGCCGACCAAATGGAAAGTTTGCGCTCTGGATTCGGCGATAGTGCTGGTGGCGAGTCGCAGAATGCCGATAACGACTTGTTAGCGGAGAACTTGTTCCCTCCCAAGTTGACGCGGCGTTATCACTTGTACTTCAAGCCATTGACCTCCAACACCAAGGCTTTTGCCGTGCGTCAAGTCAAGGGCCTGCACGTGGGTAAGTACATCACAGTGAGAGGAATTGTCACCAAGACCTCAGACGTAAAACCGCTGGTGCTCGTGAATGCGTACACTTGCGACAAATGTGGTTACGAAATTTTCCAGGAAGTCAACTCCAAAGTGTTCCTGCCCTTGGTGGAATGTACCCTGGGTCCCTGCAGGACCGATAACCAACGTGGCCAGCTTTTTATGCTGACAAGAGCGTCGAAATTCCTGCTGTTCCAAGAGATAAAGATCCAGGAAATGGCCAACCAAGTTCCCGTGGGCCACATTCCCAGAATGCTCACTGTGAACGTGGAAGGCGATTTGGTGCGTCTGATGAACCCTGGTGACATCGTCGATATCTCCGGAATCTTCTTGCCTTCGCCATACACCGGATACCGTGCGTTGCGTGCAGGACTCTTGACCGAGACCTACTTGCTGGCCCAGTACGTGCGTCAGCATAAGAAGCAGTACGAATCATCTGAGCTCACCGATGACGTCAGAGCAAAAATCATGGCTTTGCACGATGAGGGTGGCATGTACCATCGTCTCGCGCAGCTGATTGCTCCTGAGATCTACGGCCACTTGGACGTCAAGAAGATCTTGCTTCTTTTGCTCTGTGGCGGTGTGACCAAAGAAATGGGCGACGGAATGCGTATCAGAGGTGACATCAACGTGTGTCTTATGGGTGATCCCGGTGTGGCGAAGTCGCAGATGCTTAAGGCCATTAACCGTATTGCGCCGCGGTCTGTGTACACCACTGGTCGAGGCTCTTCCGGTGTTGGTTTGACTGCGGCCGTCATGCGTGATCCCGTCACCGACGAAATGGTTCTCGAGGGTGGTGCATTGGTCTTGGCCGATAACGGTATCTGTTGTATTGATGAGTTCGACAAGATGGAGGAGAGCGATAGAACTGCGATTCACGAAGTCATGGAGCAGCAAACGATCTCGATCTCGAAGGCAGGAATCAATACCACACTTAATGCGCGTACATCGATTTTGGCGGCGGCCAACCCGTTATATGGCCGGTACAACCCGCGTCTCTCGCCCCATGAAAACATCAACTTGCCCGCGGCGCTCTTGTCGCGTTTCGATATCATGTTCTTGATGTTGGACCATGCTACCGAGGCTGGCGACGAGCAATTGGCGCGCCACGTCACCTATGTCCACCAGCACAACCGCCAGCCGCCCCTGGAATACAAACCACTCGACCCCCACACCATCCGCCAGTACATTTCTGTGGCCAGAACTTACCGTCCGGTCGTACCCAAGGAAGTCGGCGAGTACGTGACGCAAGCTTACATCAACATGCGTAAGGAAGCCCACCGCAACCAGGACTCGGTGAGAAACTTCGGCCACATTACGCCACGTACACTTTTGGGTATCTTGCGTCTTTCGCAGGCGTTGGCGCGGATCCGGTTCGGTGAGCTCGTGAACAAGAATGATGTTGACGAGGCACTCAGACTTCTCCAAGTATCGAAACTGTCGATGGAGGCACGCGAGCAGGAGCGCGAGGACCCTACGTCGCAGATCATGAACCATATTCGTCGTCTTGCGAAACACGAGCAGACGAACCAGCTCATCATGTCCGACTTGAAAGCTCGTGTGCTCGCCAAGGGATACACACTTGAGCAATTTAACGCCTGTATCGACGATTACCTGGCTCTGGGTATCTTCCAGCTTCTTGATAACGGCGAGAGCTTGTTGATCGTGGATGCTGACATGGACATGTGAGGTAATTGGTGGAGTACGGAGGAAAACCAAGCGTAAAGCACTAGATGTGTTTTTTTGTGAACGCAGAGGCTACTAGGAGCTCAAAAATTCAAAATCTTGTAAGTTGCGAGAGAGTCTGAGGACTAGTTTGAGCACCAAAATTCCGTGTCCAAGCTGCAAAGAAAATTAAATGTATAATATGTAAAGTTATAATAGAGATCAATCAATTAAAAATAGAGAATTTGTTGTAGTGGTTGACTAATGGAAGCCACTTTTGAATTCAAAAAACTCGGTACGACAGGGGACTCGATTATCTGGTACTTTAGCACATAAATAATCATCATCTCACCGAAAAAGGGGACTCGTTGTTGAAAGTTGATTCGAAAAACGGGATTGGATTCCATTTGTCGACGACTGTTCATGAAAAAAATTGATGCAGGATGCGTTTTGAATCGTCAATCATTATTGCTTCGATAGTCAATTAGGCTTCACCATAATCAGTGTCCAGGTGTGGGACGCGTCGCGAGACTTGGCCACAATCGTCGTTCCTGAACGGTTTTTTGGAAATACGAGACTTTATAGGTTCAATAATTCATAATGTCATATATACAGTTGCTTTAGCCTATAGCTTTTCATATCATAGATTAATAAAGAAGGTGCATCTGAGGACTGCATGCCTAACTCTAATCCTGGATCTTGGAACGCGGGGACGCAATAATATACATCTCTGGCGGCAGCCACAGCATGTCCACGGCCACCAAATCCTTGAATAAAAGACAAAACTCGAATGCCACGAATCAAATTAAACCGAATTCAGCCGAAGAGAACTCCGCGGATCTGTCATCAAGGAGAAAAGATGATCGAGAGTCTAGAAATTGGGCACCATCGTTACTCTGTCGGCATACCCTCATTGTAGAAAACCGCGCGCTGGTGGCTCGAGATCACCTTGCAAATGAACGAACTTACTTGGCATGGACGCGGACGGCATTAGTTACGATGACGCTTGGACTTGCGTTCTTGCAGCTCTATTCAATCCAGATCCGCGCCCATGAGGCGGTTTACGAGGGAAGTACCTACGAAATGCGTTCTAGTCACGGAGTAAACGCACTTCGTAAAGCAGGGAAACCGTTCGGAATCTTAATTGGTGTATTTTCTCTTGTCATGATGACTTTTGGATTCTACAGGTATATGCTCGTACAACTGGGCCTACGAAACGGCGAGTTCCCTGCAACACGGTTCATCGCTGCGGCTGTGCTTGTGATGAGTCTCGTACTGATGGTTTTGATCTTGGTAATTGATATAATGTCACTCTGACGGGAATTAGAAAATGAAACTAATTTCGAATCGATACGCCTGAATCGATCACTCTGTGTTCGGCACAAAAAGTTTTAATGTATTTACATCCGAAAAGCTCTCGATGGCACAGAGAAAGCGCGAATAAAACGCTCGTATACTTTGATTGATACGGAAGTCCTCATTGTAGAAGTGAAAGTGATCTTCTATCGCCATAATAAACAAGCATTAAGAACATGGAGCCGATGATTGATAGTGGTTGCAGGTGCCCAGAAAGTGTGTACAAAAAGGGAAATGATAATCTCATTCAGCGAAAGGCATTTGAAAGAACAATCTTAAATTAAAGCTGAATTATAATTGGAAGAGTCACCGAAAATTGGCTGCTAGTCTTATGTTGATCACGTGGTGCTCCAATTATGCGCCTTATAGAATTTGCCTCACAGCCTCAGCTCGCCCTCTTCAACAACGATTTCAACTCGACAATTAATGAAAAAATCAATCCCCGACAAAGCAAAAATGTTTTTTAGTCATTTTAATCCAAACTACAGTCCATAAATCCCGTCACACTCGTGTCGTCTCATTTAACGAGACTCATTTCCTGCATGTGCGCGGGTTGTTGACTTGCTGGCTCCGGCCGCGAGTTGGCACAGATTAACTTAATTGATTTAACGTCCCCGCAATTGTATCAACAACATCTCTGTAACCACCCAAAAATGTCTGAATTTGCATCTTTGACCGTGGCTCAATTGAAGGAAAAATTGAAGGAGAAGAATCTTCCTACCGATGGAAAGAAGGCCGAATTGCTCGCTCGCTTGACTGACGCCGGTGCCGCTCTCGCAGAAAAAGAGGAGGAAGTTCCCCTGGAAACCACCGAGACCGCTGAAACATCAGAACCACAGCCCGAGTCACAATCTGAGCCTGTACCTGAATCAAATCAAGAAAACCCAGAGAGTACAGAAGTGGCCGAGTCTGGCGCGAATGGTGCTGAGGAAGAAACGCCCGCCAAGCCAGAAAAGAAGGTGTTATCCCCTGAGGAAAGAAAGCAGTTGGCAGTGGACTTGTTGACGAAGAAAATAAAAAGAGCAGAGAAATTCGGAGATGAGGCTCTGGCCACTGCGGCCAAGAAAGACTTGGCTCGTGTAGAGAAGTTTGGCGTAGACCCCAGCACGGCATTGGCGAAGGAATTGGGCTTGTTGGACGATACTGTAAACAGTGAATTGAACACTCGCGGATCACAGAAGAGATGGGGCCAGAGACGTGGAAAGAAGCAGGGGAAGGGACAGAGTGGTAAAGTGCAGAAGGCTTAAACTGCTGCAAACAATGCGGCATTCGAAAAATTGACTTGATGTAATATTCACTAGTATGCAAGAACTGTAAAATATAGAATATAGAGACTTGTGAAACAGATCATGGGAAATTGTAGGATTTTTTTATCGGAGAAAAGCGTAAACTCTTGATGTGATGTATCACTCTCTAGACAATGAATATTCATATGAACATCAAGATCAGACCTTCTTTTGATGACATAAATGCAAGAGTTTGTAAACTGATGCCGGATAGAATGCCATTGTCTCACTCAATTACCGTTTTACTAGATTTCTGGCGTTACGGTCTTTAATTTGTTGGGTTTCGATCTGTATTGAGATTTGTTAGCTTCGATAGTTACGAAGTACTCTTTAGTCAATTGTGTATTAACATTAGGACCCGAGTAAACCAGTCTGGCTTTCCAACCACAAGTGGAGAGAATCCAACGTTCAAATATCTATGAGAAATAGCCGACTTAAAGTCCGCCCAGAAACCAGCATGATGGACTTGCATTCTTCGTGCCAGACAATAGGGTCGCGCTGAATATCCACGTGAGCTAAGACGCTCAACGGCTAGTTACACGAAATGCCCTTATGGGACATCTAACTAAATTCCGAAATGACCAGTCAATAAAGCGAGTGAGTTAATTTGCTGATGACACGAAAGCAAAACCGTGCTGTAAAGATCTCTGTGAGCTTTCGAATTTCAACCATCTTTAATTGATAATTTGCTGATCATTGATCCATAGGCGCGTGATTAGATTGAGATCAAAATCCTTCACCTTCAAAAAAGGACAGATTCATATCTCTACATATAACTAATTAGTAGGATACTTTGTATTGAACTAAGGTGACGAGCAATAATCTATACGCTATATCTAACTAGGGATCGCTTCAGGCTAAGGTGACGAGCGATAGCCTGAAGCATACTTCGATAATTTCAACCAACACAAATTCTCCAACTCAATATTGCGTCAGATTAAGGTGACGAGCAATAGCCTGACGCATAAATCTGCTGGCTTCGACTGAATTTGACTGATTGAGACCTCGTCTGATTTAAACCTTCCCAACTTCTCCAACTTTAGTTTGTGTAAGACTAAGGTGACGAGCAATAGTCTGACACATACTTCGACTGGAGCTAATTCCGGACTGGTTTAAACCTTCACCACTGCTCTGAATAAAAACAATCACTGACTGACAAACAGTGCTCAGAGCCTCTCGTGTACGAGGTACCATGCGTGGGCACGACTAACACCTCCTCTTACCTAAGTGTTACCGTGCACATGAGACCTCGCAGACACACAGTCCACCATCTTTCGATGTCTTCTAACTGAATTGTGTAATGAGGCAAGCCACGAGAGAAAGCTGACCTGGCCTTTAAACGGACATAAGAGGGAACGAGGCCGGTCTTATATAATTTTTCTGAAGCGCACAAATCCGGTAGGGGCTACGGCTGGCCACGACTTGCCCGAACTGAAACGGATTCCTGCAGTGAGCATGCATGCAAAAACTACAAATCCGTTTATTTAAGCCGGGCAACCGCGATCTGTGGTTCTGGCCGCAGCCCACCGATGCAAGCCTGCGGCTATTACTGCCTGATACAAACCGCATGGCGCACGGTTGGTGGGGTTCAATCGGGCACGCGCAGACTAGCCGAATATTTGATACGGGACCAATTGATACTGATAGCTCTTTTCGAAAAAAGTCAAGAGTACTAGCATAAATTTTCGTCGACTTGAGAAATATAAATTCCTTTTTTTTTGTGGGTCACGCGGTCCATTGTTGGGGAATTCAAGTGTGACCCTGCGGACCTCGCACAAACCCGGGGATTTCAGGGCTTAGCCCGTTTATGGCTTAGGAGCTCAATACATGCAGTCGCAGGCACGCAACCTTGGTATGCCCAAGGCGGCCTTTTCACAGGATAAAGAATAAAGAAATCTCATAACAGTAAAGCTGAATATTCCGTCTTACAACCAATGAAAACAAAGGGAAATCACGAATCGTTTGGACCGCGGAAGTTTGGAAAATCGCGACGTGGCCGCAACTGTTGGCCGATCGATTGTGTTGAAACTTGATCGTGCATCAGATCCAAATTTCAGGTGTGCAGATAAGGCCAATTTGCTGGCTGCGTAAACAAACCGTTGAGCAACTCCGCCTTGAAACTGGGGCAATTCAGGGACGGGTCCCACCGCAAACCTTCAAAATTATCGTACGAGAAAAGGAACTCCGTATAGCAATTTTTCGAGGAGATATTCGAATATCTTAGAATGTGCTTTTTCAGTGGTATTCAAAGACTAGACCATACCTTGGTCGCTCAAACAATGATGACTAATATTGACAAAATCCGAATTTCGATAACAGGGAGGAATAGTTGTTTGCGCAATTCGAGTTTCGCTCGTGCATAGCCGCCGTGAATCCGCAAACAAGTGCGAGGATTCAAAAAGGGTGACTGAACTGCAAAATCGCCACCCACGCAAATTCCAGGTATTCACCCTCTGATGAAAAAATCGCATTCCGATGATTGCGCTCTTTTAATTGCATTGTCAATTTTTCGATTAGTAATTTAAGAGAATGGATCAAGAAGATCGCAAGACTTGCAACGTGCCAATTCTAGCGAGATCACATTTCAGCCGACGGGTAACGGATGGCGTAAGCATTGACAAAGGTCGATCCAACACCCGATATTTTCACATGCAGATAAAAATTAAATCAAATGAAACATGGTGATTGGTCGATATAGTCACCAGCTTGGTCCGGGGCAATTAATCTACTTACGAGTTGTCCCTATTTGATGCAAACAGTGCTCATAATCGCGCACGGCCGGCCGGCTCTGTGCGGCTTCGCACGGCACCGCACGCGGCATCAATTTCAAAGTTGATATTCTACAAATGCGTGTCTTTTTTTCTTTCATCAAAATGTCCACACCTAAATTTAGATACTAAGCAAAAACACCACCAAATTCTGATACTATCTCGAGAAATTTCTCAAGATACAGAGATGTGTGTGTTCTACACGGCGTTTCGTCCCTGGACCCCGTACTACTGTGCGGCATCGCGGCCGGGTGCCGTTTAAGCGAGTACATCTCGATTCCATCTTTTCTTCTCCCAAACTCCCACCTGCCATTGGATATGTGTCCATCCTCCAAACCATACTACGAGGCATTGCCTGATGCTTTGAAACCAGTCCACTATGATGTTGCCGTTTACGATATCACGTCCGAAACATTCGAGGGAAAAGTGACCATTGACCTCGAAGTAAAGCGCGCTACCGACGAGTTGCACTTACATTATCGCGATTTGCAAATCGGCAGCGTTGTCGTTAGCTACCAGGAAAAAAAAATAAGCGGTAGTGTAGTGGAATACAATGAGAAAAAGGAGTATTTTGTGGTAAGATTTGCCTCTGAGTTCGCTCAGAGCGAGACGGTGCAAGTGTCCGTAGAGTTTACAGGTAAGATCCAGACTAACATGGCTGGCTTCTACAAATCGCTGTACAAAGAGGAAGGTGAGACAAAATACATGTTATCGACCCAATTCGAGGCCACTGACGCCAGAAGAGCATTCCCGTGTCTTGACGAGCCGGCATTAAAGGCTACCTTCACTGTGCACGTAACCACCGATGCCTCGCTCACTGTTTTGGGTAACATGCCAATTGCCGCCGAGAAAGTTGCAGAATCAGGAAGCAAAAAGACTGTCACTTTTGAGAAAACTCCCGTGATGTCGACTTACCTTTTGGCGTGGGCCGTAGGTGAGTTCGACTACATTGAGTCTTTCACCCAGGAATTATACACCAACGAGTCGCCATTACCCGTGAGAGTTTACACAACCAAAGGATACATTCAGGATGCAGAATTGGCGTTGGAAATTGCCCCAAAAATCGTTGATCTTTTCAGCACCGTGTTCGGCGTAAAGTACCCACTTCCAAAATTGGACCTTATCGCAGTGCATGCATTTTCCCACAATGCAATGGAAAACTGGGGTCTCATCACTTATCGGTCTACTGCGCTTTTGTACTCAAAGGAAAAGTCCGATCCTTCCTATAAACAGAAAGTCGCCTACGTGGTGGCACACGAGATCGCGCACCAGTGGTTCGGCAATCTTGTCACCATGCAATGGTGGGACGAATTATGGCTTAACGAAGGGTTTGCTACTTGGGTAGGCTTTTATGCTGTTGACTGCTTATTTCCCGAATGGGACATTTTCGCTGATTTCGTTTCAACTTCCGTACAGGAAGCACTCAGACTCGATGGGCTTCGCAATTCGCATCCAATCAAAGTCGCCGTCATGGACGCATTAGACATCGATCAACTCTTCGACGCGATCTCGTATTTGAAAGGTGCCTCGACCATTTTGATGCTTTCTACCCATTTGACGACCGATGTGTTCTTGAAGGGTGTGGGCAAGTATTTGCAGGAAAACCAGTTCGGCAATGCCACATCCGAAGATCTTTGGCGCGCTGTTTCGGAGATCAGTGGCAAAGACGTATCGCGTATGATGGACGCCTGGATCACAAAAATTGGATTCCCGGTAGTTGACGTGTCTAAGTCGGACACCGGCGCTCTCAGCTTACACCAGAGGCGGTTCCTCAATGGTGGAGATGTTTCACCGCATGAAAACGAGACGTTATGGTGGGTCCCAGTCTCCGTTTGCTCGGAGGACGCGTCGGTATCTGTTGACGCTTTCACGGAAAGATTCGCTGAAATTGAAGCGGAAATATCAGGGCTCTTCAAATTGAATAAAGATACCGCTGCGCCTCTCAGAATCAACTACGCCCCTGAATTCTTGGAAAATCACGTGCTTGCACACTTCGACAAACTCCCTACCAAGGACAAAGTAGGCGTCATTGCCGATGTGGCGGCCATTGCAGTTTCCGGGGACAAGTTTACGTCCACAGTGACTTTCTTGGATCTTGTTGACAAAATCGCCATTGCAAATGATTTCGTGGGCACCACGTTTGCTACGTGGAATGAATTGAACACGCGTCTCTCACTGTTCTCTGTGGCATTTGGCGGTGTCAATGAATCTTTAAGCGCACAGGTGGCTGCATTTTCCAGAAGTGTCTACGAGAAATTGGCCACCCGTTTTGCCAGTGAAACGGTTGACAAAAACGATTACTCCAGCTTGAAATTGCGTGCTCTCGTGATGAACAGTTCGGCCACTTTAAATGTTTCAGCGGTACAAAGCTTGGCTTCCGAAATCTTCCAGAAATGGAAAACCGAAGGCTCCATCGACTCGTCAATGAGAATGTTCGTGTTAAGGGCCGTAGTCTCCGCGGGAAATCTCAGCGACGCTGACCTTGACTTCATTATGCAACAGGTGACGCATCCAACTTCTTTAGATTCTCGAGAGGTCGCTTTAGGCGCATTGGGATGCACGCCGGATCTCCAGGTAGCTGAGAAATTGTTGTCGTTTATGCTTGACGAAAATGTTGTTCCAACCATGGACGCACACTTTCTCGCTGTTTCATTGGCAAAAAATACTAAAACACGTAGCTTGTTGTGGCAATTCTTCAAGGACAACTACGCGCAAATCTATGCGTTGATGTCGACCAATATGGTGGTTTTGGATCGCTTTGTGAAAGTGACATTGTGTCATTACCAATCCTTTGACATCGAGAATGACGTTCGTGAATTCTTCTCCGATAAGAATACACACGGATTCGAAAGAGCACTCAACCAGGTATTGGATCAAATTCACATTAATGCATCGTGGTTTGAACGAGACCAAGCCGCGGTTCAGCAGTGGCTCGAGAAGAAAGGATTTTAACAGGTAAATAGCGTATTCGGGATAAAAGAAAATAAATTGCATATCAAACGCACTATTGCCTCTTGTCCTCGAAGGGTTATCGAAGTTCATGACCTAGAGAATGGTTGCAATCTTACAGGTTCCTCGAAAAGAGCTTCACTCAAACAACAGCATTAGCTTACTAGTCCTTGATGGGACAAAACTTTTCAGCGACAAAGCTGAAACTGGTTCTTCTTCAAATCCAAAACATCCCGTATTTTACAACTATATGACAAGATCCTCTTACTATGCTTAAATAACCCTACTCAATTTAGTTCTTCACCTGGTGGTCGTGCGTGGTGGCGTATCTGCCCGAAGGGTCAGCGTGACAACCCCACTCGGCCTTTGGAATCCATCTCATAACGGTGGATGCTGCAGCCTTGGAGCCTCCGAACATCTCGTCGAACTTGCATCTGTACCAGTACGCCTCCTTGGTTTGAGGAATGTCATCACCCCACTCAGGCTTAGGGTTGGCAAGGTCCTCCTCGGAAACCGCAGCCTCCGCAGCGTCCTTCAATCCGTCGATCCACGAGTAACCGACACCGTCAGAGAACTGCTCCTTTTGTCTCCACAAAATCTCCTCTGGCAAGTATGGTTTGGCGTCAGGGTCGTCCGAGGTGTCGAAGGCTTTTCTCAAGATGTACTTCTCGATCTTACCCTCGTCCTGCTTGATCAATTTGTCCTCTGGGTTGATGTTCATGCACACCTCCAAGAACTGCTTGTCCAAGAATGGCACACGAGCCTCCAAACCCCAGGCCAACGTAGACTTGTTGGCTCTCAAGCAGTCGGCGTAGTGCAAGTTCTTGACTCTCTTGACACACTCCTCGTGGAACTCGTTGGCAGAAGGCGCGTTGGCGAAGTACAAGTAACCACCGAAGATCTCGTCGGAACCCTCACCGGACAATACCATCTTGACACCCTGAGCCTTGATCTTTCTCGACAAAAGGTACATTGGAGTCGACGCACGGATCGTGGTCACGTCGTAGGTCTCCAAGTGGTAAATGACGTCGTTCAAAGCGTCCAAACCCTCTTCCAAAGTAAAGGTATGCGAGTGGTGGATCGAGCCAATGAAGTGAGCCACTTTCTCGGCGGCGATCAAGTCAGGGGCACCAGGCAAGCCGATGGCAAAGGAATGCAATCTGGCGAAACTGGAGGTATGGAGCGAGCCCGAGGCGTCAACACCAGACAACTCCTTGTTAGCGTCGATGGCCTCGCCGGTGGAAGCGGCAGTGGCCTTCTGGGTCTCTCTAGCAGCAATGGCAGCAATCAACGAGGAGTCCAAGCCTCCGGACAAAAGCACACCGTAAGGCACCTCGGCCATCAATCTCTTTCTCACAGCCATCTCCAACGTCTCTCTCACCTTCTTGTAGTCGACTCTTTCCTCAGGGATCTTCGAGCCGTCCCACCACGTAGGAGTGAAGTAACGGGTGATCTCGTCAGAGTTGGAGTCGTAGACATGGCCAGGAGGGAAAGCGAAAATCTCGTCACACTCGTCGATAAGACACTTCAATTCAGAAGCGAAGTAGCGCGTCTCGGGAGTTTTCGACGATTTACCCATGTACAACGTCACCACACCGATTGGGTCTCTGGCAGCAATGATACGGTTGGTCTGTTTGTCATGCAAGGCAAAGGCGAACATACCGTCCAAGTGTTTTGGAGCATCGATGCCGTACTTCTCGAACAATGGAATAATTGGCTCACAGTCCGACAACGATTTGTAAGGGTAGTCTCCCAACTCCTCTCTCAACTGAATGTGGTTGTAGATTTCACCGTTCACGGCCAAGGAGTATCTTTCATCTGGAGAGATGATAGGCTGGGCACCGGAGTCCAAGCCAACAATCGCCAATCTCTCGTGACACAAGATCGTGTCGTTGGCAATCACGTTACCGGACCAATCTGGGCCTCTGTGTCTAATTTTCTTGGTGTTTTGAAGTGCCTTGTCCTTAAAGGACTCGACGTCTCTTTGCTTATAAGCAGCGTAGATTCCACACATTTTTGTGAATTATTAGTGGGTATAGATGTGGTTTGAAAAGTAAATAAATCCACTGACTAAGCAACGTACGAGCGATGCCGCGATCATTTAAACCGGCACCTCGACGTTTTTTCACCCCCGGAACTCGCGCGCGGTTACTCACCGCAGTTCGTTTTGGAAGGAAACTTGGCGGGAGCATACTGAGCAGCGCCCCCGGTTTCGCAATTACGAGGGCAAATTCTACCCTCGGAATGACTCAACCAATGACTCAGCTGGTGGCTGATAATGCACCTCTGGACAGAGATAGCGTTAGCAATCCCGATTTGAATTTACGAGCCCTGCCAAACTTGGAAAGATCCATCACATTCTCTTGCTTGTGAATTGCGTACGCGCGAATTTTCAAATGCGCCAATTTCTCGATTTAAGAAGTCGTATATTTTCAAATTGACGCTCGATCGCCAAGAGCTAATCTGACCTGTTCTTAGTAACACTCAGCGTCAATGCTCGTGCGTAAATAATAAACTTCATTTTCGAAATAGGAAAAGAACGTGTCAAGTAGGGAAGCCATGTATGGAATTCAAATTGTTTTTGTGAATTTTGAATGTTAGGTTGATCATCAAGGGGGATCCTTATATCTCACTTTCCTCGAAGATAGTGCGTCCCATTAGAACTTCCTCTGAAGCTATTATTGTGTGCACAGAGTCAGGAAGTTGCCTATTATGAATGTTGTTACAACGCATTGAACGTGATATTCATGAATCGTCGTTTGAGCCCTTAGTCAGTCCAAAATTTGCGCTCACTAAAGTCTCAAAGCAGGGCGTCGACATGCCGACATGAATGTTGATCCTGAAAAAATCTCACGAACGAAATTCAAAAGATCAAACTTGCCTGGTCTTAAAAATCATGTTGCCAGAAATCTGTTAATCCCTTGTAGCTTAGGTCAATGGTATTAGGAGACCGTAATTGGGGCGGGGTGGCCTTATAACTGAAAGTTAAGAGATAGAGCTCCAATTGAATTAAAATAAAAATTGGAATGCCCCAAAATTGTAAGTGAGAATGAAAGAACGGGTTCGATTGCAAAATTTTACCTATTCACAAAAAAACTTACCGCCAGGGCGCTAACAAGGACCCTTTCGTTCAATCCGTTTCAGGCCGAGGATTTTTTCATTTGAAAAGAGGGAAAGCGAATTGAGACGAGCTTAATTGATACTAAGGCTACCTTCAAAAATTTAGAATGTATCTGATCCATCAAGTGAATCAATTCAACAGCTCTGCTTCCCCCGCTCCTCTCCTCTTTGCAGCCAGATGGTTTTTTCCTGCGCACGCCCTTGCCACCGCGCACCTGGCGCTCCTTACTACATCAAGCGAGACCCGACTTCCGACGAGTCCGTTTTCGCTGACTTCCTCAAAAACTTACATTATTTTCAAAAAACATATAAAATCGATCAGCGTTTGTTTGATCCATATTTTTTCATAACCCTCTTTGCATATCTAAAAACTATAGAATGGCGCTTCCAAGATTGGCAGAAGAGTTGTACGCGCTGTTTGACGCCGAGAACTGGGGAAAATGCCAGAAATTGCTCCCTCCAATCAAGATCGAGTTGATCAAGCACAATTTGCTTGTTCCATTGGCTTCTAACGTGAATACGGAGGAACAAAAAAACGACTTGAAAATTGCCGAGCGCATCTTGGAAATTGGCGCGTTGCTGCTGCTCTTAGCCGCCGAGTACCCTTCATTTGAGAACTACTTCGCCTCGTTGCGCCCATTTTACAGCTCCAGCGCATTGCATGCATCAAGTGAAGCCAATACTGATGCCACGAAAATCATCTCGCTTTACTTGATCTACTTACTCTCGCAGGGCCAGATTTCACAGTACCACGTTGAATTAGAGGCGATTCTCAGCTCGCCGATGATCAGCGTGCAAGATGACCAGTTTTTGAGATATCCTATGGACTTGGAGCGTAATTTGATGGAAGGTAACTATATCAAGATCTGGAAGCTGTTACAGGACGATGCTGCATTGCCATGCAAGGAGTACAGGCACTTTACCAGCAGCTTGCGGAACACGTTGCGCCACGAGATCGCGCGCTCTCTCGAGAAGACAAACACGCTGATCCCCATCACCAACTGCAAAACGCTATTGTACTTTCCGCAGGAGCAGTCCGACGTCGCATTCGAGCAGGTGTTGCGCGAGGAACTTGACGTGACGAATTGGGTGTTCAAGAACGGCACAGTATACTTCAATAATGGCGAAGAGGACGACTTGACTGCTGACACTGCTCTCACCATCAAGAATGTGTTGAGTTACGCTGACCAGATCGAGTCCATTGTCTAAGGAGATGTAATGGTTGGGCGACACATGGCTGATGGAAAGATAAGTATTACGGCATGTTTCGTTCGCTTATGCGAAGCGAGGGCGTCAAAATTTTGAAAACTAGCAGGGAATGGCGAGCAGTTTTATGTTGTGGACTAAAGGTGATGATAGATGCCTTCTATTAGGCATGGTCGTATGATGAGTAGTGAATGAAAGCACATTCATAATTAATAGATGATTTGATATTGAACGTCGTTTAGTTGTATTTAGGCTACTGATCGTGGACATCCTCGCCTACAGGTCATGTCCTTCATTGAATTGTGACCGTGTGTAAGTGAAGCCTTTATCTACTCTAACGAGTCATAGAAGCCGCGGTAAGATGTATCCAAATCCTGGAGAAACAACTCGGAGTCATCGGCAGACAAGGTGTCTGAATCCGACAAATTGTTTAGTTTTATGAGCCAACTTACAAGCTTCGACTTGCCCGGGAATTCAAGTGCTACTGCGTGCAGATCACCACGGTCCCGGGTAACGAGTTCGTTGAGACTGATCACCAAATTGCTTAGGAGTGGATGAAGTTGCGTCTTCGTATTATAATTCAACTTTAATGCGTCCATAAGTGTAATGAAATTTCCTGTCGCTTCCGCAACGAGACGTGCACTAGTAGATGCCAGCTTCGGCTGATCGCCCTCATTTTTACCAACAGAAGTAATACCATTATTGCCTCCATCAATCTGTGTTGGAGCCGAGTCACGTATCTCGACTTGTCGATGTAGGAGTTCGATTGTGGCCGGCACTCGTTTGGTGAGCCGATCAATTGCCAATGGCGCATCGAGATTGAACTTGGTTGCTAATGAGCGAAGTAAATTCAGATGATCGGGGGCTAGATCCGGTAGTATTTCCCGTAAAATCTGGTCGTGGGCAGAGTCTACTCGAAGATTATTGAGGAGAATCTGGCTCTGGTTCACGAGCCGCATAATGGTGGCGGTATATTTTTCCTTGTCGACGATGAAATCTTTGACGAATGCCGATTCCGTCATCTGGGTCACAGTTAGAATCAGATATAGTTCACAAAGACTTTCATAAACTGATTTATGAGTGTTTGAAGTAATGATCGACGAGAGTTGAACTTCCTCGTTAAAGTTCACCTGCGGGTGGGCATCCGCTGGAGTATACGACGACGTCGTTGTTGGGGCATATGCAGGGGGCACAGACATCAGATTTCAAATTACTCAAGTAAAGAAATCGACTGATTAAGGGGATAATAGAGAATTGTGATGTGATCAAGAAGATAGGTATGCCGCAAGCTTATGTACACGGCTGTTTGCATACAGAGGTTGGACTAAAGTCGCAGACAGAGCTCGCGCCTCACCTAATTCAAGTGAAAATTTAAATTGGCCCTTTTGTTAAAAAAATAGATCGTTAGGTAGAATAATGAGTGGTTTAAAGTGATTCAATTTGTTCTAGATCTCACATTGAAAATGTTTCTACCCCAATCTGATAGATATGCTATAGGCGGTCAACCTGAATTTCGGTTTTGAAAGCAGAGGTATTTAAAGACGCTCGGCTTAAGACACTTTCTTTACAAATTCATCAGCCTTTGACTAAAATCTCTTCAGTCGGTAGGCGCTGCCTGCTCAGCATGGATGGCCAATTTCCCCTCGAAATGATGGTCCACCTGTAGACCACCGATTTTATTATAATATATTTATCTTCTAGTCATCTCTTAGATCCTTCTCCTAATCAATGTCACACGCATATCTGCGGTCGCTGCGTGGATGATAGAAGGAATCTGGATTATACCCCAACTCGACCCAATCATTTGGATTATACGAGTAGATTACCGGCGGATCGCAAAATCTTCGCGTTACGCGGTACAAGTCGTCGTATCTTCGACAATTCACCAAGTCGGCTACCGTGTCGCGACCAAATTTATCTCGTGCCACCTGACATTCACCCATGATCCACAGCATGATGTAAGTACTACTTTCGCGATTGTACGGTGAAACTGTGAGTGGGATCGCTCTCACAACATCTTTGCCGTGGGCAAGTTTCACCTTCAAGACGATCTCGTAACGTAACGCAAATAATTTTCCGTGGAGCGTGAAACCTTGTACATGACTAAGAGGCACGCCTTCAGCCAATTTGGTCGCATTGGTATTTTTATTGAACGACGCAGTTATACTGGTCACCGCCAGCTCCAGTAGATTTTCGTGGAGCAGCAATTTTTCCGTGTATAGTTCCAACATATCGTTTTCATAAGGCAAGCGAAACAGAAACTCGTTATTGATGCCCTCGGTAGTCAATAAACTTTCATGTTGTTTCGTCTCGGAGAAAAGCTTGATTTCCTTATGCGACGCGAGCCCACTATCGAAACCCTGGAAAATCTCCTTTAGCTGGACTGTAACCAGTCTCAATTGGAGATTCTTTTTCCTTTTATTATGTAGATGATTAGCCGCTACGCGGACTCGCAAATTCACCAAATCTCGTGGCCCTACTGCCAGCAGCGGGAGTTTGAGGTCGACCAACACCTGATTATCGCCTGAAACCTGTGCCTCACAGATCGGTTCGGTGAATTGTCGGTATAACGGGAGCGTGTCGTATAATTTCATTGGCACGGGGAAGTCACGCACGTAATGTAGTTCATTAGAAACAGAGGTTCCTAAAGAGACTCTCACATTTAAAGAGTATACTGTGGTGGCGCCCCACAGCTCGAAAAAGCAACTGGGCACTATATCTCTATCAAGCGGTATAAGTATGGGAATATCGAGCGCAAGTACGGTCTGTGAAAACAGACCTAATGGCGGGGCATACACCAGCGGATCGGCGAAAAGACGTGTATGCTTGATTGTTTCACCCGAGCTTAAGGCTGACGGGGTAACGACTTTTTGGGTAGCCACGAGCTCAACGGCTACAGAGCGGCAATCGAATGTCGGCAGCTTTGCTGGCCGGATCTCAATCACGCTTTCTAGACGAGGCTATAATTGAATTAGTATGAAGAAAAAATTTCCATACATTTAGGGTGTGACTTGTCTTCGGTGGGTTGTCCTGAACGTTTCATCGAGTTTCGAGAAAAGGCTATTTTGTGAGAAGACAGATACCATTATTTCACGCGCCACGTCTTCACCTTGACTTGACCATTTCCATTTATTATTTTGAAATTTATAGAGGTCTTGTTTTTCTGAGATCTTTCGTCAACGAAACTCCACACCCTTGAATCATTTCGAAAAAATACATACGATCGAATTAGGTACGCCGGGACTACCTTTAACGAGAGCTCGACCGTCTGATCGTAGACTCACGTGGACAGGACACTCAGTCTTTGGGGGCATTGGAGAAATTATGGATCCTTTCGCCGGAATAGGAAAGATGTAATTCTAATTTTTGAGAAATGCAATATTAGGAAGTCTTGGGAAAGACAAGTTAGGAGTGAGCGGCTAGATGGACCGGCATAGCGGGTGCTTTAGTATACGCTCCGCTTTGGCTGATATGCAGTACATGAGAATCGGCTTGGGCGGGATAAGCGCGAGGCGCAGAAAAAGGCGCGTGTTAAGTATGCTCTGCTTATTACAGCAACCAATTATTTGCTTGGCAACGAAAAGTGGCAAATGCGACTAGAATAAATTGTCAGAAATTGTTTCCGGCCAAAATATTGAGTCGACAGTTTTTTATACGTATGTGAGGTCTTCGTCGAAATTGAACTTATTCTTCGTCTTCATCGCATGGTTGATTGATTGACGAGCATCTGAGCCACTTTGAGGTGATGGCTCTACTTATAATTCCCGTGACCCGAATATCGCAATTTGCGACATTTTGATTTTTTTTCAAAAATCTCTCTAGTTTGCTTTTTCGATCTATCTGATGGTCACGAATTGCTTTGTGCTTGACTCAGATCCCTTGCTTTTGGCAGCCATTCTTTCCTCACCCAAGCCCCGATCTTTACCTCGAGAAATCTCACATCATCCATATTTCCGACAACAATCTAAAGCTGCCTATAATTTATAAAATTCTGAAATACTATGATAGTACTTTTGAAAAATCTCCCCGTGGTTTACACGTATTCTGCAAACAATGATTTTTGCTTGGGGGACTGCATTCGGTCTGTGGAAACTGATGATCGAGATAAATTATTTCGATTTTGAACATTAAATCTTTGATTTACAAAAGATATTTTCAATCTCGCGATGAATTGAGCAAAGTTATGGATGACGCTTGAAATAGTTCCAGAAATCCCGAGACCACCAAAAACTGATTCTTCAATCATGTAAACCGGAATCACCACTAATGAGTTGGCAATAACAATATGATTTCGAAGTGAGGTTTCATTTTTTCCTTCTTCCAATGCAATAGAACCAAATTTGAGGGCTTTACGGCTCAACTTAAATTCCCCTACATTTTAAAAAGACCCTATCTCCTTTTCCTTTCCCTCTTAACGTAAGATCTATTACATCGATGAAATCACCCATATTGTATCTCCTTCCCATTTCTGTCGCAACAGTTTTTGGTATTTCAGGTCCCAGTATCCCATAAAACTTACGCTTTTCTGGAAAATTCACAGGAAAACCTCTAATCGAGAATGACCTTTATTCAGATCGGCACCAGTTGCAAAATCGAGCAATTGAGGTTCGATATGCTTGTCGACCACATCTACATACCGCTAAAAATATTTCTCAATTTGAAAGGCATCCATCGAGAAACACCAAATTAGATGACTTGGGTATCGAGATCTTAGTGGAGAAGAAGCGGGGTCTCCTGGTAAAATGCCAAATTTTTCCCAGGACGAGAGTCCCAATTGAAAATGACATCAATGCTTTTTTCGCCGCATTAAAGACATTTGTTACCGATTCAATCTTCGAAATCGAGGCAGTTCGCTTTTATTTACCTCATTTGAGCAGTTTTTTCAAGAACCTTACTCATTGCTTCGAATTAGCCAGTCTCTCCTCATCTGTCTCATTTGAGCATCGATTTGTGGCTCACGTGTTTACCAAAATGATCGAATACAACCGTATCATGCGAGTATTCAGTAACCAAAATATTGTTGGAAGTCGCCTAATGTATAAGCTTCTGGAACTTCTAATAAGGACGCTTGTTTTGTACAGTGCTCATGGATATCTCAATACCCCATCAAAAGTGTATGCGCCTAAAGTATTGGCACTCTTGAATTTGTTAAGAAGCTGGGAATCTCGGTATAAGGATTCTCTTTATGAGTTTTCCACTTTGCAAGCGAAGAAAGAATTACTAAATCTCAAACGATTTATTCCTCCTGAATCACTCATATTATAATTATTTGATAGAGTTTACGACTTGTGAGATCTCGCGTGGGACGGCGGTCACCGTATAGGACATTCGTCAAACCCAAAGTTTCGGGCTGATACTTTAGCACTTTGGGGCTCATATCAACACTAAATGATTGAATGTATGCACCTTTTACCTCCGGATAGATTATGCATGGTTCTTTATTCTTTTCTCGATGTATGGAAACTGTCATTACAACCATAAAGATGTGCTTGGTTCTGGTAAAATATTGTCGCGAGATTTCATTGGTGTTTTGTCGATGCCAACTGTTCTTGAAGTATCATTTAAGCCAATTTAAGTCCATGATATCTAAATGAAGATTTAATTACAGGAAAGAAATTGGTACTTCGTCAAACATGAAGTTCTATTTGGGATTTCGATCTTAAGGTATCCCTCAATACTCTTTATAATTTTACAATACGCGAAAGTATCATTACGATATTTCGAAAGCTTTTAAATCTCGCTAAAAGAAATAAGTAAAAAATCAAGCCTCATTTGCTTATAGGTATGATATCCATAAGTAATATCACCGCGAGAGTGCTACAATGGATGTAACCCAAATCACTCTCAGAATGCTATTTGTTTTCTTGCTTGAAATGAATCAATTATTCACCGAAATATTTTGGTACCCACCACCTTCGAAAATAATCTTCATCCTCTAACCAGTTTCCCCGCCTGCGCAATTCTAGCATGAGATCCTCGATAATAAGTTTGGTATCACCGAGAAGCTCCAGTACTTGTTGCAACTTTGGCTCTGCTTTCCACCGTGTCCGATCAATCTCTGTTAAAAGATTCAACTTATCGAACAAGGTTTCAACGTCTTGTTGCGTCACATCCTGATCTATTCCTGAATAGGAAAGTTCCCCAAGAAAGTAGCGTGCGTGAAGATTCATCATACTGATTTCTCGCCAATACGTCTTAAATAGAAAATGAACGCAAACATCAGTGGGAAAAAGATTAGTTGAACATAGCCATTCACAATCTTCATCCAATCCCCGCATCTTAAGCTTGATTCTGCTCATAGCACGTCGATAAATTTTCGCAGCCATTCGCGATGAAGTATATTGTACTGCCACAGACTGAATCAGTTTCATTTGTTCTTTAAGCTTAATGAACTGTCTTACGTCGTCTTCTGTTTTTATATTGAGACTGAAAATTGCTTTTTTCAAAGTAAAAATTTTGTCATCTTTAGTAAGAGATGGAGTCTTTTTTAGACCCGATTGATGAAGGGGACCTTTTGTTGGATGAGGAGTGGACCGATTATTCAGGAGCATAGAAGTAAAATTTTTGAACGACAGATTTTCATTATTTTTGAAGAAGAGTTTGAGGCGGGAAGCTCCATATTGAGAAATTTTGGTAGTCAGGATATTTGGCTGAGAATCGACGGTTAGGACTGGAAGGTAAAGGTACAGTAAATCTGCTCCTCCTCTTTTTGGTCTAACAGAGAGAGCTGATTCATTATTCTGTCTATCATCTTGCTCGTGAAACTGGCTTCTTTTTGCTTCAGATGGTGGCATGTGTTCGAGAAGCCATCGAAGATAAGCTGGATTCGAGGCGGGTATTGACAAATTTTTTGATTTCTCCAAGTGTGTCTGAGCGTTCAAATCACTGTAAGATGTAGATTGGATTATAGGTTTTGTTTCAGAAGCACATTCCCAAATTCCACTTTCGGAAAATGGAGACTCTTTGGATAGGGCAAGAAATGGAAATAAAAGGAGAATGACATAAAACATATCATGGAAGAAGAGTACTGGAGAGGAAAACACGTGCATTAAGTAAACAGAGATTAATTTGGAATGGAAGAATCTGAGTTTGAATCAAGTGTGTGTATTAACGAAGATATCTCTTGATTTTGAGATAAAGAAAGATCCGTGTCACGTAGGTTGAAGAAATCTTTGCGATATAAATAATCGGGATGATAAGGGGCAAAGGTAATAAAGGTTAGCGTGAAAGTTGACTTCAAGACGGAAATTAAGAAAAGAAAATAAAGCTTGAAGTAATTGCGGCCCTATTTTGAATCGTGTCCTATACTAATTTTCCGAGATTGCGTAACCCTCTGATGCGCGACTTAGGTAATGGCGAATTGCGAGATCACGAGTAACAAAAGAAATTATCGATGCTTTTGCGAATATCTCAAGATGGAAGTGACCGAGCGGAACGCAAAAGTGAAAAATCTGGCATAACTTTTCAACAGCAACAACGGTTCCTGGAAATATCTTGAATAGACGGCTTTTTTGAATACTTATATTGCAGAATTGATGACTTATTGAAATACAAAAATCGGAAGATTTCACATTGAAGTTAAGAAGTTTCACTTCATTTCTGAATTCAAACTATTACAAATTACCTACCCCACAATCACAAAGCACCGTGTGACTGTCAATACCCTTTTTCAAAAACTCAAAATAACTTCGAAAACAGACAACTGCAAGCCCACTAAATCAATCCCGGGATCACGACATATTTCACGTTGAAGTCCTCAAACTTCTTTTGATAATACTTGTGTGTTTCCAAAGCACTTATTGAAAGATTTGTTACCACGAATACCCATGCACTGAGCAAAGCCCAATCGGCATCTAAAATATGGTCACCGCGGGTGAATACCAGTAATGCCACGATGAAATAAACCATCATTTCATCAGTATAATGAGCACTGGAAACTATGGAAAAAAGTCCTTTGGACGGAACTGAGTACTTCACAAGATTTGCCAAATGAGCATGGTTTCGATACTGATCCGCTTGAACATTAAGATAAATTATCAGTAATGTCAGAACCCAACCCCAAGATTTCCAATTGAAGCTATGCAAGCTGAATTCCGACGAAATTTTTTGATCCTGTAGTCCGCAAAAACATGCCAAAGCAATCCCGATATAAAAAATAAATCCTAATAAATAATGTGTCACGTGCATCCTCGACGTAGAACTCCAGCGCGTCACCCACATACTTTCGTAGAGTCTACGGGATGCTTGGCACGTGAGAAATATCCATACTAAGCGATACTTACCGTTGGCCAATACCCTGCTTGGGAAGATTAAAAATTGTCCCCACATTAAAATCAGATACATCACGTAAAAATGCCCAAACCATGATTTCGGTACCGTGATTTGCGCCAGCGCATTGACTATACGCGCCAATAACGAGGCCTGCTGGGGTGTTTGACCCTGGGCGACCTTGCCGTAGCAAATGAGTGCATTCAGTTCTGAAAACTGAATTAGGATCAAAAGACCGACGACTAAGGCAATAAATCCAGCACAAATCAAGTAAGCGATCGTCATCCTACAAAACTTACAGAAAAAAAAGAGATATTTCTCAGCCAAATTCGCCTTTGTCCTATTCTCGTGTGCTCGCTCCCATGCATGGTGTACGGGAGTAAATGGTGACAGCGCCTGCCATTTTAGCGAGATCGCCGTCGATCGCGTGTGTGTATTGCCACCAATAAGCGATCGCGCGGATCGCCGATTTCGGGCGTTTCCATCCCTTAAACAAAATCTTTTTAATAGAATAAGACGTGGTAAATGAAAGGATTTTATTTTGAAAATTCGCGGAGTCTCAGGGAATCGCGTAGAAATTCTGGTTGGTGAAAAATTGGTGTATGTCTTTTGATAATGAATCCCGACTCCCCCCGCCCGCACTGTTTCATTCCGCGTGGCTCCATGATGTAAAGGGCCGATTCACAAGCTCCAGCGTTTTGTTAAAGCATTCTCATCTCTAAAAAAAACGTTTCTGTTTTTCTGTTGTGATATGTTTCACTGTCGAAAACATGGGTCCACCATGAACTTTGGACTGTTTTTTTTAGTCTCCTTTTCGTGCCTATTGATCTTCGATATTGGCTGTAAATTCGCTTTGTGCACCCCTTCCCACGCCGCGGGTTGAGACCAGCGCGGGCAAAGGCTCTAACAAAACGATGAATACATTCTTAGGGAAAAAGCCTCTTCGGGAAACTGCAAAGCAAGTCTAGCCGAATGTTGCTTATCGGTTGCAAGGGAATTAAAATTTACAGTTGCCTTCGTAGTGACGTCACTGATAAATAATGCAGAGCAGATTGGAAGAGTTCTTGAACTTGTCAGATACGAACACTTTCATTTTGAAATTCGAAGAATTTAACATGAAGCATTTGTTCATACTATATGTTTTATTCAATCTCCAATTTCACATGGTCATAACTTCAAAGGGTCTGTCAGGGCATTACATATGCTGGTTTTTCGACGATTATTACATTAACGATTATTAAAAATACAAAAGAATAGAAAAGATCTGGTCAACAAGATTAACGACCAACGTACTTGAGCTCGAAGTATCTGACGAAATTGAAACCAATGGCCGAGAAAGCACCGGCCAACTCGAAACCGATTTCTCCACCGTACTCACCAATCTTCTTACCAATGACACCCTGGTACCAAACCTGGTTCATACCAATGACAACACCGGCAAGACCGCAGCAGAAACCGAAAACACCGGCGTATCCCACTGGGTAACTTTTCTTGTCGTGGAAGTTGACGTAGTCGTACGCACTCCATCTAGCCTTCTTCCAGATGAAATGCTCAGAAAGAGACATACACTCGTAGATGGCCAAGTAGTAACCGATGATGTTCATGAAATTCTCCATCACAGATTCGAAATGGTAGTAGCCGGGGATACAGATAGCCAACACGGCGAAGTTGGCCACCACGGTCCAGACCACACGAGGGATCTTAACCAATGGAGACCAGACCGATTGAGCAGACAAAGCGACAGAGTACATGTTAGGCACGTTGTTGGCGACGGTGGAAAGGGCAAGAATCACACACAAGAATTCACCGAATTTATGCAAGGAGTCCTCAACCAAAATGGCGTACACGAGACCACCAACAGAACCTTCCTCATACAACTCGTGCCATCTAGTGTTGGTAAGAGTACCGGTAGCACAGGCGGCACCAAGAATCATGGTGAAAATCAATGGGAGAAGCAAACCGACCAAAATACCGAAAAAGATCTTGGCAGGGTTGGCGTTTCTAGGCTGGTAGACGGTATAGTCAGAAGCGTAAGTGGTCCATCCAGTAGCGAAACCATAAACAGTACCACCAAAAGACAACACATTACCAGCGGTGGTCTCGCCACCAACGGTCTCACCCCAGGTGAAAGTCTTCAGCATTGCCATTCTGGCGATGATCGCAATGAAAGCCACAAGGTTAGGAATCCACGACCATTTCTCGTAAGCGTGAATGATATTATAACCGAAGAAGGTCACAATGATCGTGCAAATCACCAAAATCAAGCACCCGGCCCATGGTGGACATTTGCCTCCGTTAATAATGTTCAACAATTGTGCGGAGGCCATGATGTTGACGGCACCCCAACCAACACAAGCAACCATATTGATAAAACCAAATATTCTTTGACCATAGTCTCCCACGAGGAATCTGGAGAGAATCATTTGACGAAGACCCAATTTGACACCAAAAATAGAAAAGAAAGCCACTGGCAACGCACCCAAAAGGTTGAAGAAAATGATAACCATAATACACTGGAAGAAGGACAAGGAGAATACGGTGACACCGAGGGCACCCAACGAGAAAGTGGCAATGACCATGTTGGCCGACCACCACATAGAAGCAGCGTTGATAATGGAGTCATCGGTTTTCTCTTCATCGGTCACAAGCTCGATACCTTTCACCTCAGCATTTAAACTGAGAAACAATTTGTTGAAGAAACCAAGATTCGAGGTCAGGGTCTCGCCCACACCAGACTCAGAGAGCGATTTTTCGTAGGCATCCAACGATGAACCGTCCTTGTTGGGGACAGTTTCGTGGCCAATAAACTTTTCCTGATCCGTCATTTCGAATTTAAAAAGGGTATGTGAAAAAAAAAGGAGAAGTTGAGCTCACAGAAGAAAAATCCTAAAATGAGAGGGCGACATGGATTGAGATTTATACGGATCGGGACGTGGGAGATTGACTCGTGCAGAGATAAGCTCGCTGCCTGATAGATGCACGATGTGCTGATTACAGACGCCCTCGCGCATGCGGCTCCTCCTCCGCGCCAGCGACCCGCGAAAAAAGCAATTCCTGGGTGCTGCATATCGTGCACATAGATAAATCGGCGAGCTTAAGTGCAGAATCCGGCCTCGGAATTGAGCGAGTGATGCGGCATTTGCGAATAGCCACCGATTATTGGTCGGAAGCGCACGGCTTTTCCGAGGCATCACCGGAAGATTCTCCCGAGTGGATGCGCCAGGAGGGCGCACTTACAGAAACCCGCCTATCTGAGTTCTCAATTTTCTCATTCCGCCCTAAGTCTTGTAGGAATTTTTATTTTCTTCTCATGTTCTCCTGAAAAAGGGTCTTTAAGAGACCAGAAAATTCGCTTGCTTTACCAAGAAATTTCATTGCTTGACATGATGGATTTCCGCTGCGCGGGGCCCCTGCCAAGAGCTTTGGAGATTTTGGAGGTGAGGTGAAATTTCTGTGCCGGTGCGATGGCGCTCCTGAATAAACGGCGCTCGCCTCCCGCGCTGAAAAATTGTCAAGAATTTTGTAATTGCCCGTTTACTCATGAAATGAGCAATTTGAAAACTGATAGCGGCCCGGAAACAAGGACCCAAGGATTCTATGTGAAACCGAGCGTCACTCGCTCGATTCGAAAGTCATTCGGCATGGTTGCTTCCATTGTACCGTCACGGCATTTTTCACATCGGGCGTGCGGCTTAATTTGAAGCTCATCTTGCGAAATTTGTACACTTTCAGAAACGAACACCGAGGGCTTGGTTGTCCTCATATAGTCGCTGAGGCGCTGAGATTTATAAATTCGATCCGAGTCAATGACGTATTAATTAACGCTGATGGTCATCGAAGCAAACTGGAATTATTGGCATTTCTTTACCATCAGCGTGACTTATACACTTGTTGGATTGCGCCAAGCGCTAAATCTCGAATTAACGCATTTGGAGTGCGAGTTTCCTAATTAGGTCTAACGATTACAATGCCAGGTTGCAGAATTGTCAATTGGCCAGCACAGGCCGTTTGAGTTTGGCCGGTCACGGCCACAAAAAAACATTTTATTGTTTAACGCGGTGAAGGAAGTCATTGTAGTTCCGGCTGCCGAGGGGAGAATTCGATGTTGCACTTTTTTGGAATTTGCATCCTGATTCACACCTAGTCGTAGCAGATCTCATTAGGTGCACGATTTCTTCCCATTTCGGTACTTCGCTTCATTGTAAACAATTGTAGTGCGGGGTAGATTGGGTGGCCGATATTCAATTATCTGGAATGTAGGTTCCTTGTCTGAATTTTTTGAACGTGAAATGTTTCAGGTCTTCGATGCGACGTCCTCAACGAAGTATCTTTTCGTGAAGCTAGTGAAATGAGCCTTTGGATTGCTTGACAAGATTGAATGAAAAGTTGAGGCCTGAAGTTCTATCATGTATTCTTGATGATGTCTGAAAGTTTTCTCGAAAGAAAGACTTAAGAACAAGTCCAATTCTTTTTGAAATTTTATTCACAGAGAATCGCGGCCGTGAATTTCATACCCTTTTGGACCCTCTGTTTCGCGTTGCCCTGATTCTTCCCGGTAGGACATGAAAATGAGAAGTCGCTAATTTTTCTCTTAAAGTATAGAGGTTTGGCGTTCTCTAGGTAAGATCACACGGACGATGTTACCTTCAAAGACAACAAACTACTCGCGTGTAGAAGCAATCCATGATTCCTGCCAGTTCCGTTCCAAATTAGACTTCAGTCAAATTGTCAGTTCGACGGATAGCTTTTTGCCAGAATTTATTCGAGCAGGTCTCAAACTTTTGAGTGGTTCTTCTTACTTTCTTTGCTTTTATTACTCAGACGTGTGTTCTATTACCACGGACTTGGCCGGGCATCATTATTAGCGTCCGTCTATATATCTCTTTATCATTCTTTACATCATCTTCCGTCTCCTTTTATCTTACTTTCTCAAGCCAAAGTAGAGACCCAAGATAAGCGCGAGAATAATCACGATCAACACACAGATACCGAAACACCACATCTTCTTCTTACGCGCCTTCTTAGCCAGCACCACAGCCTTATTGGTATGCCCCACACCTTGCTCGATATCGTGCTGCGCGGTGTCGATCTGTTCCTCGATCTGTTGGATCGGTTGGTCCTGTTCCACAACCAACTCCTCCATATCGTGGAACAACTGAGTCAACTCAGCCATCGTTTTCTCCAACTTCAACAATTCACGGTGACGAACCTGCACTTCATTCAACACGGTACGGGCTTCACCACGACGGTTCAGCTGCATCAAAGCCTGTTGGAAAATCTGTTGGTTGCTCAGACCATCCTCAACCACCGCAGCGATCTCCTCGGCAGTGGCATCTGGCTTCACAATCCGATATTGTCTTTCGGCCTGCACCTTAGTCTGCTCACGGTTGTTACTCTCGGTTAAACGATAGCGTTGAATCAAATCCAAAAACTTGTTTCTCGTAGTTTCTGCCTGATTAATCTTTTGTGGGTTGCGCAGTTGTGCCGCTTGCAGTTGCACGTTCTTGATTCTCAGTTTCAACTCGTTCTGCAAACTTGAGGCCTCGAGTACGAGCGAATCGATCTGTTTGGTGGCATAGTCACCGCCATCATCCTCGTTCAAGTCCAAGTCCAAGTCTTGCAAGTAGTTCTTCTGCTTATTGGCGATCAAGTCCACTAAGTTCAGGTAATTGTCCAACTGTAAGTTGATATCCTGAATCTCGTTCATGAAGCCGACAAAATCGTCTTCCTCGTCGTACTTAAACGCACTCATCTCGTACGAGTTGGTGTTATGGCTAGCGCCGTTGCCATTATAATAAGGATTGCTCATCTTTCAAAAAGTTGTGGGCGGTTAAATATGTGGAAACCCCGAAAAGAAGTGTGTGACCTTACGAAAAGAAGGCTAATAGAAATGAAGGATGTTACCGCTAAAAGTACTCTGGAGGTTTGTGTTTACCAGAGAGAAATTAAGGGAAACGGGAAACTGAGGCTTATTTCTATAAATATCTAGAGGATGGAGGTGAGCCACCAGTTGTTTTTGAGTCGAGGCAGTGCTCGCCCGCGGCCGGCTGAGGGGTGTGCACATAGTGCGAGAGCGAATGTGAGCCAGCATGATTAACGCTGAGTTTTTTGAGATAAATTTGTGAAATTTACTAGGTGCGTCCCTTTAATGAAAGTTTCGATTTCTCGGCAGGTGAAGGAGGGGATTGATTATCAGGGAATATCGAATTAAACTAAAAATGACGTCGGCAAATAAAGCACTCATAAATCTTATCACGTGATCCAAAATCTCGAGTTTCAAAATACGCGTTTCCCAGGTCCTAGAATAGCCTTAGACCGTTGAAAACATTTCCGTGCCTGTACAAGAATGAACACTTATCGAGCTTAAAATTTCGTCAATCAAAGAAAGAAAACAAAAAGTTCAAGCTCCTTTGAACTGTGAATGCTTTTTCGTCGGGGTAATATTTTTACTGAAAACAGAGGCTTCTCGTTTAGATACGACTGCTGGTTAGGTACGGCGCGACACGCCTCAATTGGAAACACGCCTTTAAATTGGAGCCGTGCCTATCAGGCCCCTTTTTTCTCAATTTTGCCCGAGCCAGGCGAGAATTTCCTGCACACCGTTTATATTCCACATTCAGCTATTGAGGGCGCATTCCCAAAATGGAAAATGTTTGATGGAATGAATGACGGGTTTAAACCGGCACGTCGCCTGCTAAATAATGAATCTGCCGAGTCGGCACAACGCAATTTTCAAAAAACTACTAGTAGAATCAATTAATTTCTCTCTCTTGCAGAGGAAATTTGCTTGTCCGAAAAGCGAGTCTATTGATTTTTGCAGCACTAGACGTCTGGTAAAGAATGAGGCAATTTAGCCTAACAAGCAAGTAACAAGGTGCCGAGCTTTGGAAAATCGATTTCATTCAAATATGTGATTTGACGGCTCCAAGCTTGCGGCGAGACCTGAATCATTCCCCCTCCTTGCTTGCCTCATTGTCTCAACCCGCGAAATGATAAAGCCATTCATTACAACCATTTGAATAAATGAAGAAACCGAGTAAATTCCATGCAAATAGAAAGCAGTCATTCAACAGTTTATCTTCTTCGAAGAGAATGTCCGCTTTCCGAATATTAGGTGAAACCTTCAATATAAAGACTAATACTCAACGTTTAGGGGTAAGATCAAGGCTCATTTCTTTTTCGAGCGGGGATCAAGAATGCCTTGTTGAGCCAATAATGACGGTAAAAATTATGCACATCCCGGGAGAATGCCCGATTTACACACTTTTCTTCCATTTCTGAGCCGAAGCGCGAGTAAGCGTATCGGTTAAGGCTGCAATTCTGAATACACTGCCCATTACGGGCTGCAACACAATGGTATCATTATCCACCAAATCATCAATTGTGTTTTAACGCTTCAACCGTCTATGTTAAAACTCTTATTAACATCCCTGCATCGAAATTTTTAGGTTTGTTGCCGAAAATGCTGGCAGATTGGTGACCACCTCGTCAAACGAAGGTCAGAATCTTAGCCACAAAATGGAGCTATTTATATCCCTGTAGGTTCTGTCTTGTATCATCTTTCTCCTCATCTTCCTTCTCATCGTCTTAGCTTTAATCGCCTCTTACAATGCAATTCACTCAATTTTTCACCCTCTCTTTTGCTGTCTCAGTTGTTAACGCAATGACTCTTTCCGACAAGAAAGCGTCCCACCATGGCGAGACCGAGATAAACAGCAACAATCTTGAAGCTACCCACTACATTAAGCGTGATGCTAGCGAATATTTGTTGAATGGATCTTCGATTTTGAACTCCATCAATGAAACGGATATTGCTCGTTTACACAGAATCGCCTTGCCAAAGTCGTACTTGGAGGCACGCGACGAAGGTGAAAAGCCACTCGATGATTCTACCAAAGAAAAAGTGGTTGACGCCATGAAAGGCGCTGTCGAAAATGTCCTTGATGCCGTTCTTGATTTCGGAGATGCTTCCGGAATTGATTTCGGGAAATTGTTTGCTGATGCCGGGTACCTTGTGGAAGCGACCCCTGAAAAACGCAAACGTTCGATGAAATCCAAGAGATTTTTGGCTTTCTTGCCTGGTTTAATCAACATGGTGTCGGTCGTGTTGAGTGGAATTGCGGCTATTTCTAGTGCATTATCTACTGTGCAGCCAAAATTGGCTTATGTGGGGGACGCCGCCGTGGCCATTAATGGACTCTTGAGAATCAGAATGTAAATTGCTGATCAGCTAGAGTAATATTTCCTGAGTTTATTCTCAGTGACCTGAATAAGAAAAGAATAAATGCAGATAATTGAGAAATCATCATGTAGATTTCCGGCTTCTGAGCACCAGTGGTTTTCTACTTAGACTGATAATGACCATTTACTGACAACTGGCTGATACTTCCGCTTCGAAACTTTTCGCAAGTGAGTTAATTATGTCATCAAAAGAATTTTGAAAGAAAAATAATCTCCTGCTTCTAGAATTCTTGCTTACAAGATGAGTTCGCATTATGCTCAATTGCTAGAAGACCACCAGAGGCCTAGGCATTGTATTCACGCGCGATCGCCGCTGCGCCGACATTTTTCAAGAGCTCTATACTCCTTTTTCTCACATCCTTCTACACATTTTTTGACTAGAAATCATGAACTTTGTTCCGTCTACGCACCAGGCGGCGGGCCACGATGGATGCATGACTGCTGGCGCCATTTTTGCCAAACAACTGACGTCGCAAGAAATTGAATTTTACACCGAAACTCACCGCCGCCTCTTATCTGCAGGACAAAACACCATGCTTCTTGGGTCACATTTCGGGCACTGGATGCCGGCGTTTATGGGTACAATGGCGGAGGGGTTCCAGAAATCAGACGGCGCTACCATCATCAATCCTGAAAATGTAGATCTGTCTGTATTGCAGACTTCTTCGCAAGACAAGCCCTACGTGGTGCTCCTGAACTTGTACCATCGATTCCTGCATCCGTGCATCCTAGACATCAAACTTGGATCGGTGTTAACTGATGATACTGTAACCCCAGAGAAAGCGGCAAGATTGGCCGCAGTTAGTAAATCCACGACCAGCGGTTCCCTTGGGTTCCGAATTTGTGGCATGAAAATTTACGGCGCTGACCCAAACATGCCATCGTTGTTTCCTAATATGGAGGATACGATGCAGACCGAGCAGAAATACACAAGTTTTGATAAGATGTTTGGCCGGCTGCTTGATGCTAATAATGTGGAACAGGCACTCTCGCTCTTTTTCAAGGCCTCCATTCCTTGCCGCAAGCAGCTCCTCACGCGCTTCCACCAACGCCTCTCTTTATTCTACAATTGTCTTCTTGATACCGAAGTCCGGATAAAGTCCGGATCTTTATTGTTTATATACGAAGGCGATCTCACTCGTTGGGATGATCTCGACGCGCGCACGTTCTTTGAGTCGGACCCACTTGTTAGCGATCCCTTAGACTCGAGCACGGACGAATCAGACTCGGATGCTGGCTCAGACTTTGAATCCGCGCTGTATTCAGCGCCATTCTCGAGCATGAATATGATCGATTTTGCTCACGCCAAATACACCGACGGTGAGGGTCCAGACGATAACATTATCGACGGGGTAGAAAATCTCGTCGACGTTTTCGAGCGCTTAGTTTCCAAAGCCTAACCCCACACTAGAAATTCATAGATCATAGAACTTAATGTTAAATCCAATCAGTCACTTACAACAACTTCGTGATCTTACCGATGGCGATGGTAGAACCCTGATCTCTCAACGTAAATCTACCCAATTGCTGGTAGTCGTTGTAGGTTTCGGCACACACGGCTTCGTTGGCCTCCAACACGGCAATAATCTTCATACCCTTCTTGGCAAATGCAGGTGGTTTCTTCGACTTTCTGTTGGTTCCTTTCTCCAACTTATGCTTCAACTCGATGAACTTGACCTCCTCAATGGCCGTGTGCAAGTGCATGACACAGGAGAAACCATTGGACAAAATAGACTTCAACTCAACGATGGCAATCTGGGCCTCGAAACGCGTCACCGTCTTGACCGGGTTCTTTGGCGATGTCAACACGTAACCCTGCTGCACATCTTCTTCCTCGACACCCTTGAGCTTCAATCTGATCTGCTCACCACAGAACGCGGTATCACATTCTTGCTCGGTCTCGTTGTAGATCGTTACCACCTCAACAGAAGTTCTGTTGGGCATCATCAACAAGTTTCCACCTTTCTTTACGTGACCAGACTCAACCTTACCCTCAACAACAAGGCCCATGTCCTTCATCTTACCCGAAATTGGCAACATGAATGGAGCGTTGATGTGACGGTTGACCGTCTTCATGTCGTCCAAGAATTCGAGCAAAGCTGGGCCGTCGTACCATGGGCACACGTCCTTTGGCACTCTCTCCTTCAAACCGGCACCGGTGTAACCAGAAACAGGCATGAACACAATGTCTTCCTTTAAGTATCCGATACCCTTTAAGAACATACCCAATTTCGTAGTACAGTCCTTGTAACGGTCGGCAGACCACTCGACGGTAGGGTCGTCCATCTTGTTGACGACAACCACAATCTTGTTCACACCCTGGGTCTTTGCCAATAACGCGTGCTCTCTGGTTTGACCACCCTTCTCGAAACCGGTCTCGTACTCACCTTTTCTTGCCGAGATCACCAAGATACCCACGTCAGCCTGCGAGGCACCACCAATCATTTCCGACACATACATCTTGTGTCCTGGCGCATCCAAGATTGTGTATCTACGCTTTTCGGTCTCAAAATAAGCCTTACCCACCTCAATTGTCTTACCGTCGGATCTCTCCTCCTTGTTGGTGTCCATAACCCAAGACAAGTACCAACCTTGTCTTCCGACGTCCTTGGCCTCTCTCTCATACTTCTCCACCGTACGCTTGTCCACGGCACCGGTCAAATACAAGATGTTACCACCCATAGTAGACTTTCCTGCATCGACGTGACCCATGAAAATAATCGATACGTGATCCTTACCGCCAAACATGTCCTTGACAACTTCTTCATCAACCTCATCTTCCTGCTGCTTCGCGACGGCGTCGGCGTTAGGAACTGGGGTCGACTCACGCGTGGAAGCACCGGAGGCCTTAGCCTTGGCGGCAGCCACCTTAGGCGCAGGTTTCGCCTCGGCCTTAGGCTCAGGCTTGGTCTCTGCAGCCGGCTTGGATGCAGATGCAGCCTCAGTCTTGGGCTCTACCTTGGACTCTACGACAGCTGGTTTAGCTGTTTCTTTTACGGGTTCAGCTTTTTCTTCAGCTGCAGGCGTGGCCTCCTTCACAGGCTCCTTCTTCTCCACCTTTTCTGCAGGCTTGGAGGCGTTGGCCAATTTGATGCCGGACGACGACGCTAATTTCAACGTCTTCTTAGGCTTGTTCAAGCTGGCCAGCGATGCACTCTGCTGTTTCTGGTAATCGGCCAAAGACATGCCTTGGGCTGCAGGCTGCTGTTGTTGACTTTGTTGGTACCCGTTGTATGAGTTATATTGATTGCCGTACTGGTTTCCATATTGATTATTGTACTGGTTATTGTACTGGTTGTTGTACTGGTTGTTGTACTGGTTACCGTACTGGTTACCGTACTGGTTGTACTGATTATTATACTGGTTGTTGTACCCACCCTTGTTGTATCCCTGAGGCTGGTAGTTTTGGTACTGGTTGTATCCCTGGGGCTGGAAGTTCTGGTACTGGTTGTAGCCGCCCTGAGGCACAAACGCCTGGGCACCGTTAGGATTGTACTGAGCGCCCTGGTCGTTCAAGTTTGCATTTTTCAAGTCCTGATTCAACTGGTCAGGGTTGTACTGGTTTTGTTCGGCCATGTTGAGGTGATTTGCAAAACTTAAAGATCGCTTAAAAATTTTCGAGGTGATCTGGAGGTCGATGGTGCGCATTTTTCTGGGGGGTCCCCATCACGTGCTCCGAACAGCAAGCGGGCTATGGGGGGGATCCTACTCCACGGTCAAGAAGAAACGAGTTCCCAATCATCAAAAAAAAATGTCTTGAAAAATACTTTAAGGTTTTGATGTGTTTCACGAGCGACATCCTGTAATTTTTATGGCTGAAGTAATGGATATTGTTTGGTTTCTTGCAGCCGCGCGAAGATCCGAGCACTGGCAGGCGCAGCTTCAGGCTGTTGAAATTCCCTCTATGATATAGATATCTGGAAAAATTACCGTCGGCAATAAATTTCATCAAAAGCTCTAGGCAAGACTTTTTTTTTTAGTTTTTTTTTTTTTGAGATTCTGACTTGATTTCATGTCAATTTTGTCAGATTTCATATGTTGTCAGCAAAACTGTGGAACGGTGAATAATAGAAAAAAATATACTTGTGCCAGTCAAGAACCCATACCTAGCTCATAATTAAAGAAACCCTCAGGCGATATATGATTACACACGTCATTATCGTATAGGGTCTGTGGCATTATTCACATAAGAATTACCTGCGAGATCGTCGAGGCTGATCACACAGGGCGATGGTAATGTATAGCTTTCGATATTTTGATCAAGGAAGAGAAATTTGAAGCAGCTAGCAAAAAAAACTCCAAATTTCTCGAGAATCAGAAAAGGCTCAGCATTTGAATTTCACCCACGATCTATTTGTGCTGCCCCACGAGTCCTATTGCAACCGAAACACGGTGCCCGATGAAATCGGTCTTTTTAGTTAAATTCATCCAAAAAGCGAGCTTGCTATATCAAGGTCTTTTCTTTGTAAAGTGGTAAAGACTTTTTTCACAATTTACACTATGAAGGCTAAAATAAATTGGTCTATCCCACTTTTTGTGAAGGATTCTGAACTCCGCCGTGCGTCCACTGCTGGTTGCTCGCGAGCCGCATTGGGCGGTTAACGTCTGAGACATCAAAGAATCAAGTAAACTTCAACAATTTCGAGCTGCCCCAATATTTCTATTGGTTTATATTAGAAGCCAAAGGCTGGAGAGCTCTTGGAGATTTTTTTAATTCATAATTATATAATGATTTTTTCTTATAATTCTTTCCCTCTTTTCTTGCTTTTCTGCAGCCCCTGAAAGGTTCGCCCGCACATTCCTGCACTGGCGTCCGTATCGGCAATCGGGTTCGTAATCTGAGGTCAATACGTGAACAACAATAGCCGCTCTCAACACCAAGTGCTTCACTAATCTGCTGCAAAAAAAACAATTACCTATTAATTGAAGTCGCTTATTTAAAATCAATTGCTTGCAAAGATGCCTATTTTTGGAGAAAAACCATTCACTTCAATCACGGTTAAGGTAAATCAACTCTGTACTGCCAACCGAAACAGCGACTTAGCAGACCAATCGATTGAAATTTATCTTGATGATTTAATTTCCCTCATCAAGCTTCAGAGTTCAGGCGCTGTAGAATGTGCCCGTGCTGTAAGAAAGAAAATCAAGTATGGAAACACGCCTGAGGAACTGGTGCTTGCACTCAATCTCTTGGAGTTATTGGTGCTCAATTCCGGGTCGAAAATCGGCCAGGCCATTGCGTCTGACGAGAAACTCGGTGATCTTTTGAGAGTGATTGTTATGGGCAATGGCCGTCTGGGCCTTGGTGGTCCGTATGACGGACAGGTTGTTCGTCGTGTGAGAGAATTAGCTTATGGCTGGAAAACGGAACTCGACGGGCTCAGTGGATACAGTAATTTGGCAAACTTGTATAAATCCGCACCGCAACTGAAACATAGAAAGCAGTCGCTGAGACAAGTCTCGCCTCCTGAGGACCAGGAGAACGATGATGAATTTAGAGCCCCCAGAAGGCCCGCGTCACGTGACACCCGTGGGTCCCCTGGAGCCAAGAGTCCACCGCCACGTCCACTGGCAATGTCGCCTTATTCTGATCCGCCAAGAGTGGATAGATCGAAGAAACTGAAACTGAAAAAATCAAAGAAGTCGGGTAAAGTGTACGCGGACGAGCAGTACAAGATCCCTCAGATCAATTATAAGGTAGAAGCTCCCAGAATCAGAACCACTATTGCTGAGTGCCATACTCATACGACTGCACTTGATAATGCACTCTTGGCTCTTCCCAAGGGTAAAGATCCCATGGAAGACGCCAAAGCATCGTCAGAATTCGAGCAGTGCCGTAAGATTAGACGGAAGGTTCTTCGGTATTTGCAGTTTGTGGGCGCAGGCGACAATAATCAGAAAAAGCTCGAGACGATTGCATTAGACGAGGAATTCTTGGGCAGTTTAATTGTAGCTAACGAACAACTCGTGACCTCATTTAAGAAGTTCGATGATTTGTGCGGGTACACACCGGAGAACCCCGCACAGTACCACCAAGACGACCGCAACGAAGAGCCTCTCAGCTCGGATGAGAGCTATTATTCAAGTGAGAGTGAAGAGGAGGAAGAGGAGGCGATATCCGGTAGAATGAACGATTTGCATGTTCGTGAAACCAGCTCAAGATTGGGGTCGATCACGGGCACCGACGAAGCGTACGAGTCTTCC
Source organism: Metschnikowia chrysomelidarum (assembly GCA_030582795.1). Taxonomy (NCBI): domain Eukaryota; kingdom Fungi; phylum Ascomycota; class Pichiomycetes; order Serinales; family Metschnikowiaceae; genus Metschnikowia; species Metschnikowia chrysomelidarum. The sequence continues at coordinate 30,762 of JAJMGZ010000254.1, read as the reverse complement.
TCGGCCTCTGCTTACCGCGAAGTGCCCACGCCAAAAAAGATCTCTGCAAGACCGCCACAGGTTCAAAGACAGCAGTCGATAATTTCCACCGAGAGCGGCGATCCATTTGGAGATGGCCATGAGGTATCGAATAATCTGTCGAGGTACTATTAAAGAGTCAATGAGAACTTAGCTTTATCGAACATCTCCATAGTAAATAAAGATACAAATTAAAAACGATTGGAATGAATGATTTCTTGTAATATGGGTAGATTCTGATATCATAGAGCCTGGGCCCAATCGAAGGCGCGCTAATCTGTCGTGTGATTAAATCATGCATGAGAATAAACAATTTATTATGGAGAGACTCAATCGGAGTAGAGTTTCAAAATTTCTCTTCTTGCAAGAAAATCTTTTCTCACAAAGCTCAAATACAGTGGAATTTTGAAAGAAAGTGACTTTTTGTGAAGCAAATCGCCCCCATATCATCCTGCAGACTGTGTGTCTAGATTCTGGGGAAGCGAAGGACCACTGCACAACAGCTGCCAACAAAGACATTTACCGAGGAACCTTATTTCATAGTTCTCACCAGTTTTAAATATATAGAGAGAAACTGAAATTTACTAGATCATCATTGTTAATTAGTTCATTCTTCGCTTATTTAAGAAAGATCTGGCTCCTATTTAATAATCACTGCGGGCTCCACTTATTTAGAAATTACCCGCCATCTCCCCGGAGCAAATCAGTTTAATGAGCGACTCCCAAAATCTTCGACCGCCTAAAAAAGCAGGCAAACTCTCAAAGTACAAGCCGCGATTCGTCAACCCACACCCTTTACCAACACAAGAGGAATTCCGCCTAGATCATATAGTGAACAAAGTACTAAAGGACGAATCGAACGCTGTTTCCGAATCGTTAATACGCGTTTGTAATAATTATCAGCAAGATCTAAAAGGTGAGATTCGCAAAGTATTGACGCTCGAGCAGAAGATCCAGAACAAGAATATACATGCCACGAAGCGCACGCATAAACTTATTAAGCAGTGGCAACAGCAGCGGAAAGTAGTTGAAAAAGCCGGTGAAGGATCTCGCGAAATCTATAGTAGTCATTCTAAAACGAGCGGTTTATCACGGCGCAAGAAGGATAGTTTGGGCAATGAGATCGATGGCTTGTTGGCGCAGACAGTGCAAGTGTCGTCCGATGTTAAAAGCCTTGCACTACGCATGTCGAAAATAAGTAAGAAAAGAGGTAAAGGGGAATTGCCTGATCCACAGAAGTATCCGAGATTGAATATGCTTTTCAATGTTCTAGATCGGCAAGATCCTTCTGCTGATTCAAATGGGTCTGATAAAATCGGTCGCGATTCTATACCAGAAAATTCCGATCCTGATGTATTGGATTCCAACTTATTAGCAAATAATGTTGGTGGAGATCTCTCTCTTAAAAGCAATCCACCAAACAAGCGTTCTCAGAATCGCATTACCCAGAAATCCACTCCGGGATTGAGAAATGATCAATCTACTATCGAAACCAATACCAGTTCTTCTAGAAGTTACCATAAGAGTGAAAAGGCAACTTCAAAATCCCTCAATAATGACTCATCTACTCCATCAGAAGATACTGTAATGGACCAGGAATCGTTCGAGCAGTTCATGAATGTCAGTATTGCTAAATATCGCGAGAAAAAGAACGGAAAGCATCGACTTACTGGGTCACCGTTCCGGGGGCCGGGTTTAATCAATCGCTTGAACGGTGGGACAACCGATCATATTCCTCGAAATCCGATTCGGTTACTCTCATCCGGGTCTTTGGGATCAGGATTAGGATCAGGATCGGGATCCTGGCTGCCTAAGCTGGAAGCTTTAGCAGAAACAGACGACTTGAAGAAGTATCTGTTTTTGCCGAAGAAGTCGCCTGCCACAGTTTACGAAACCCCGGAGATGTCGCTTCATAAGAAACTTCGGATTCGCACCATGCCATCACCTCTTCAGTCACCATCAAAGTCATCGGCATGCGAGTGTCAAAATGCGACTGTTATTACAGTCGGTTCCCTGAATGAGCAGATCCAAACTCTATCGATCAGTGACACGGTCCAAACTGCCGAAAATAATGTTACTATCGACGGAGACGTATGGAGTTCCTCAGAGGCCCCTACGGAAGCCGAGTCTGACGATGATTTCGAGCTAAGCTCTTCATCTGACGATAACTCGTCGTCAGAGTCAATGGATGGTCATATTAGTGAGACCAACAGTTACTATATTCAGTTACAGAGCTCGCAAAAGCAGAAACTGAAGCGAAAAAAACATCACCGGCAGCAACAGAAATTGAGAATTGAAGACAACTCAGCAAGTTTCCGCAGTGAACAATCGCCGACCCCTAAACACCAGCCACTGCATCGAACTTTGCAGCCGAAACAATCGATTCTTAAGTTAAGCAAATCTGCGGGCGACCGGGCTCGGCAACTTGCTGCTGAAGCACGCATCGAGGCTACAAATATTGATGATGCAGAAAACGGCGGTGGAATGTATACTGCAAGTCCACGAGCATCATTCATTGATGCATGTGTAGTCGCAGGGGTCATTTTACAAGAGGCGGAATTAACGTGCGAGGCGGATATCGATAAAGGAAGTATACACGAAGGAAGCGTCAATTCAAAAAGTGTCCTGGCGGTAGAAAGTGCGGGGCAAATTCACCCAAACATGTTATTGCAGGGCCAGCAAGACGCAGAAATTGCCCTGGTCCCCGAGACAGGTAGCGAGATCGACACAGCAGACAACTCGGACGAAGTAAAAAGTGCTCGACTTGATAAAGATGTGATTTTACCGTCACAGGCGATGGACAAGCTCCGCAGCTTGATAATTTAGATCTTTTCCGATGACGGCGCATAAAACTCGAGCCCCAAAAACACATGGTTTTGGTTTCGTGTAAATGTATAATGTTCCATATGATCTCGAGTAAATTCGACTGAGCTCAAGAAATGCCCCTATTCTATCTGCATGACTATACAAACGACTTGTGTTGAAACCTCGAAAGACACCACGGTAGTAATATAAGCCATTGAATTAGTTTAATCTCAAATGATTTTAAAAGCAAGGCTCATAAAATCGTAAGAGTACCGAAATTTCGATCCTTGTTTATGAGTCCAAGAACCGAAGCTAAGTCATAAGAAGAGTCTAGAAGTTCCCAGAGGCTATCAACTGTTTTTTGAGAGATTCCACCCAAATGACTTTAGAACAACCACACGTAGAAACACCATAAGGAAAACAATGAGAAGAATGCAAGCCACATACGCCACGTAATCCCTGCACGTTTACTCATCACCACCATCTTATTATACGTGTTCTTCAACGTGATCGACCCACGCTCGAAATTGTTGGTGATGTCATCGTTCAATTTCATGGATTTGTTGATTTCCGACCCCATCATTTGCCCAAGACTTTTAAGTGCCGAGACTTTCGAGTGCATCAGATTTACTTCATCGTTATTCTGATCTTCGAGCGACAGCAAAAACGCCTCGTTATGTTTCGCCAGTACTTTCGGTGCTTGCTCATACGGCGAGCTCATGCGCTGAGGCACTGATGACGTTTGTGTCCGATGTTGCAGTGATCCAAAAAGTTGTGTTCGAGCATCTCGCTGATACGCGGAGCCGGCGTTAGAGTATCGTGAATCCATAGTCAGATCAGTGCTGGCAGAGACAAAGTGGACAAAGAGAGCTTAGATTAGTGTGAGATGAGTTGAAAAATCACACTTCAATATAATTTCTTTGCTAGAAATATCTGGATGTAAAGTAATTCGACCTTTCAATTTCTCAATGAGGTGTCAAAAGTGGAAAGATATTTATGCTTCGCGGTAAAGGCGATCGCGCCTCGAGTGCGAAACGCCCGGCAAGATTCTGTGGGGCGAGCGCGGCGGGCGCGGCGTGCGTCCCTGATATTGGACTTGGGCTAAAAATAAATTGGAGAAAAGGTAGGTTGGCTTTTTCATGGCGGAAATCTTTGAAATCTCTGATTTATTCGGGAAAAAGGATTTTGTATTAATTGGTTTCAAAACATATTTAATTTTATCAAAGCTCAAAGACTTTGCAATAGGGATTGGCCCTGACGCTGCTACAGGCACCACTCAATGATAGATGAACTTGACTTCTGTGTTGTACATATAATAATGCAAAATATAACAGGTCTATTGCTCAAAATTATCTCAAAGAAGAGAAATTAGCGATTCAGCCTAAAGTTTAAATGTTTTCGGGGCGCTGTCCCATCTGATGAAAAGACAGGATGACAGTTGTTTGGTTGTGAACGTCAGGGTCCAACCCACATATCGAGTAGGCAATCAGAACGAAGAGTCACGTGGCAGAGACAAATCCGAAACATGTCAAAGTCGCCTGAGATAATTTCACAGACTGAGAGAATTATTTATAAAAACATTATTTCCAGAATCGATAAGTCATTCCATACTTTAATTAGTTTCTGCAACCAGTGCTTTCCCGACTTGCATCCTCACAAATGATTCAATCCCGTTAAAAGAATTTTTTTCCTCGCACGAACATATGATCCTGAAAATATGAAATTGGGAAAAATGGAAATCGTTCTTCAAAAGTACTCCCAAATCACGAATTGTTGATGATAAGAGCAGATCATTCAATAGAGCACTGCAAACATCACGTGATGGTTTGCCTACGATAGAGGCCCGAATAAAGTAAGATCAAGTAAAATTGTAAAAATGATGTCCTTTTCGAAGCCAAGCACAGTTTACATACTCATTTAATTGGAGAATATTTCATGCAAAAATAAACCCTCATATCACTGCAGATCTTACTAAGCAACGGCTGCGAGGGCATCTGCACTACGCGCGCAGCCGGTGCGAAACCGGCCCTGGCTTAGAAATATCATCTTATCTCTTTTACATTTCATAGAAACACCACAGAAAATCACTTAATGGATCAGGAGGTACCGAAATCGCTTTCAAACGTGAGACACGTGATTCTTATTCTTTCCGGTAAAGGTGGGGTCGGTAAATCATCAGTGACGACCCAGACGGCCCTAACATTAGCACTCAAAGGATATAATGTTGGCGTGCTTGATATTGATTTGACCGGACCTTCACTTCCACGAATGTTTGGCGTGGAGACGAAACAGGTACGTCAGGCAGCTAATGGATGGGTGCCTGTCTCGGTGTATAATAATAATGGCGACCCCACTAGGGGCAACATTTCACTTATGCTGTTGGGGTTTCTTCTCGGAAGCCGTGATAGTTCGGTGGTCTGGCGAGGACCCAAGAAAACCGCCATGATTCGCCAATTTTTGAAGGACACTGTGTGGAGCGGTGGTCAGGGGCTGGCACCATTAGATTACTTGCTTATAGACACGCCTCCGGGAACCTCCGATGAACATATTGCCATTGCCGAAGAACTTCGATGGGCCCAACCGCTCGATGGTGCCATAGTGGTGACTACCCCGCAACAAGTCGCCACGGCAGATGTTCGTAAAGAAATCAATTTCTGCAAAAAGGTGAACTTCAATGTTTTGGGCGTGGTGGAAAACATGTCCGGGTTCATTTGCCCGCATTGTGCTGACTGTACCAATATATTTCTGAGTGGGGGTGGCAAAAGACTTTGTGAATCTCTTGACCTAGATTTCTTGGGAAAACTTCCCATCGATCCCACTTTCGTCGAGATGATCGAAATGCAGGATTCCGCTGAGGGATCACATAAGAAGTTGCTAGATCTTTACGAACTGGCCAATCTTCGTCCTGTAATGAGCGATATCGTCGATAAAGTATTAGCTAAGAATCTCCCGAGCCGGCTTCCTGAGCTCGGGTCTGGAACTACGTGACGATTTAAGATGGAGAGGTTTTCAGTAATGGTTGATGAAGAGGTTTTGAGTAATGGTAGATGAAGAGGTCAACACAGAGACTTGGGAGTATGATTACTGCCTTCAAAAGCTCGCGCTTTTAATTCGAAAACTCGACATATTACATTTATAGATATGCAGACATTTCTTTTGGACCGGAAATTTCACCTGAAGAATGCATCGCAGTAGTAATACTTGAGGGAATTGATCTATATGAGTGGATTCCTTAGAAGTCAATTCATCTGACCGTGTACATTCAACTTCAAAAGTAAAGGTTGCATATGATCCTACAGGACGTTTTTTGATAATCACCATATCATTCGAGAGGTGCCTACTGAGCATCCTGAACACAGAAGATGCAATTCCTGTCGTCGCGTGTCTACATTCAATTACTTCATACTCTTATGTCTTTATTCTAATGTACAATGTAAACGCCTCTCATCATGCAACACCATTTGCTCTCTTCCACTGGTTCATCTTCTTTTTCAACTGGCCCGCAGACATGAACGTAGGATTCAATTTCTTGTCCCATTTCATTTTCTCGTAATCTTCACCGTATTTTGTTCTTAATTGTTGCAACCAGTAATCTTCACGCTCAGAGGGTTTTTGTATTTTAACGGTCTTCGCGTGCTCCTCATTATACTTTTTCAACTCATCGATGATAGAGAATCCGGAGTTCTCTTCTTCCTGAACAGGCTGCATTTCACCGTGAATGACCTTCACAATCTCATTGGTTTCTGGATCACGCACAATACGTGCCTCTCCTACTGGGATTTTCAGCGGATCGGTCTCGGTTTCTACGGCTTTTAGCGATGATTCTTCAACCTCCTCATCACTGTCACTCTCTTCTTCGGCATCACGTGCTCTTCTATCACTTACAGTCTCCAACTTTGCTTCTTTTCCACCTGTTCTTTGGGCTAGACTCACCGTCAACCCGAGCTTGGCATAATTCTGCTGTAATGTGAGCTTCTTGTCCCAGAATTTCGCCATGAGTGGATGTCCTGTCATCGCGACCTTTTTCTTCAGATCTTTCACTCTCCGGGTGTTTTTCTTGACCGACGAGCGGGCCATCTTTCTCTTTCTAACCGACGTCATTTTTTGTTTATTACTGTGTGATGATGTGTTGAAAGAACTCCGAAAGTGCTTTAACGCTCTTTCGCGATGCGATGCGCTGCGCGCCTGGGGAACATTTCCCTGAGATCGAGATGAGACCGGTGTACGGGTGTATTATTCTCCAAATAGTGGACAGCGCCTTACCTAAGGTTCCTTGAACAAATTGACAATCTCTCTTTATATTCGAAGCATCAATTTCAAAACTTTAGCAGTAAAAAATCATTCGAGTCATTTATTTTTGAAGAGGAAGTTGTTGTGGCGGGCCTCACTGCATATCACCTGCCTCAGAAAGAATTGGCTACCATTTCACGCCTCTTACCAATAAATTCTGTCGGTTTAAGCCTAGCGCTAGACCAATAGTAGGATGGATGCAGATACCAAGGACCGGATCTTGAGCCTAAAAATGGCGGGAGACAATGTGAATTCCATTGGCGAATGTGTGCAGGATTAGAGCACGTGACCGATTTGCAGCTGCTACCAACTCCATTTTTTTTTCTGTGGGATGGAAGCTGTTGTGAAACCCAGCACAGTCCTGATCTTTAATCAAAACCGCTTGTACGACAGCGTGCTAGATAGATTTGGAATTTAAAAGAAATATGGAGAACATCACGATAATTCTTCGACCTGCGGATATAGTAAATACGTGTGTGCTATCGGCAATGAAATGGATGACCAATTCTACACGTGGATAAATGCGGATATCTTGTCTGTATCCGAGGACATACTGGCAACGAATTGTTCACAAAGAAACACTCAAGTACTTCGTTTCGAAATTGTACCTGTAACAATCGTGGCGTAAGTTTCTAAAACATGCCAATACTTCAACTAGCTCATTACCTAATCAACAGCCTTCTGGCGCCGAACTATGGTTTATGATTGTCGCCATTAACTTCATTGAAACTTATCAGGGAGAGGGTCCTAGATGTGAATTTGTCGTTTAAAGGTTGTAAAATCGTCGTAGCGCGAAAGATGCATGTCGGTATTATGAGGGGCTCAATTTCCGATAACCAAGTCTCAGGCGAACTCCTTATCTCTTCGCCTCTTTCCTATTCTAGCGACTTAATACTGATTTCTTTTAAACAATCAGGGAGCTAGACGCCTTTGACATTTACTCAAAAAATGGATTTGACAGTGATGTCTTATTCCTACCAATCCTCCAATTTGGATGTGTATGTCATGCGCGGCACAAGACGCACTGCTAATTTAGCGCTCTCTTTTTTTGCAGCCTTTCGAGCCAAACATTCATTTCAATATATCTGACACCTCCTGGAAAAACAGTAGAATTTTCGTGTCTTATTTTCCCTTATATAAAACATTTCAAGATTTAGTGAAGGAAAATATTCACTTTGGAGCCATAGATATGACAGAAGAGATCTCCACTGTTTGTGAAAATGATGTCTCATACGAAGGAGTTTTTGAAGCATTATTCACTCCAGAAAATGATGAAAAAGAGAAGCTTTTTCTCAGCTCCCAATTTTGCAGCTTTCAAGAGAGCTGTCAAGAAAACTCCAGCTCTGCTTCGAGCAGCAGTATTGTGAATGGACGTAAGGACTCGACTCAGACCGGGCGTTGCATTTGGAAAAATGCTCTTGAGCCTTATCGAGAAAAATGTGGTATACGCAAGAAGAAGTCAAAGGTTGATACGACGAGAGCTATAGATGCAAGCTTGCTAAGCAGCTCTTTGTAGCCTGGATCCGAAAAGGAACATGCACATTTAGCTCGCAGACTGCTCCGTCGAAATCACCCGTGAGTCGAGAAGCAAACGTAGCAAACACGAAAGACTTGCAACAGAGGGCGTCAGATAATGAAATTCCAGCAAATCTCAGATCAAGCGCAATAAAATATTCATCACTCGATAAAGTATTAGAAACAGTTTCGGCTGATGTTGCGGTTGGAAACATACAGCCTCCGAAGGAGGCTAATAGAGTGGACAGCTTCCCTTGCAAAAATCACAAGGATTTCAATTTTGACAATCAAAGAAATACTGACTCGGTAATTAATGAAAAATGTCCTCCCGCCAGTGTGACTGAACATCATGTTCAGGAGATTGACTCCAGTCAAGATATTGCTCGAGCCCGTCTCGTAGAGTGCCAGATCAAAAGAGAGGACAGCTTGATATTGAACCCGCTTTGTGAAGACATCAAATTTGATGTATGGGGACAAAATGCGATATGTATTGCGTGTCAAAAAGAGTATACACGAATGCGCTCCGGAGTCATGACTTTTACTTGCGAAGAGTGTGAGGGATTCTTGACGAGGAAAGTCGGTCTGGCAATTGCTTCAAAGTTGCCTGTTGACCAAGAATTGAATCCGTTGAATACCAGTATGGGGAATTTCGCAGAGCATTCAATGAATGGTGTTTGTCCATCGTCTGTTTCGGAGACAAAGCCTACCTTGTGTGACAACGGAATTATCAGCGTCCAGGGCTTCAGGGGTCACCCCATATTAAACCCGAGAATAAGAAAGAACGAATATCCGATTTGCCTCAAAACATTCACGAGAAAGGCGGCTCTAACCAGTCATGCACGAACTCACTAGTGAGACGCCTCTACAATACACTGTTTGTGTCAAAGGTCTTCGATGCAACACAATGTGGTAAACATACATGCCCCAGATGCTATCATCAAACACCCCCAAAAGTATCTTCAATACTAGTCAACGGCTCGGGCGGCCCAAGATCAAATAAACAAACAAAGAGGCGCAAATCTCGTTATTTTTTTCATCTGTATATCTTCTCAATTATCTTTCCGGTATACCAAAGAGCGTTATTGCTTGAAATGGCCGCCTCGTCTTGATATTTGATTTTCTTTGGGAGGAACATCGGCAACATGCCATCGGTATGAGGGGATCTTTTTGGAGCCCCCGTGCAAAACTAGCTCTCCTTTGGGGTATTTGGAGAGTAATCCGAGCAGAGCTTGAGTTCGATACTACGATGTCTATGTCGAGTGATTTTCTATTGCTGTCATTGTTTGTTTTAGAGTTAAACGAGCATTCATAGGTCTAATCGTTTATGTTGCAGAAACTGATACTTCCTTTATTTCGACGATGAAAATTACGTTTTTCTCAGACAAAGTGGAGTACACTTAAAGCGAAGTGAATGAGGCAATTTTCAAAATATTCACGGCATCCATTTGAGAAGGCTCGAATAAAATTTATGATCATCAAATGATTGATCATGTTTTCGCTCACTTTTTGCAGCCTTCCCCGATCACGTGCAGCTCGTGCTTATATGTCGGAACGACAAGTATCGGACGCGACGCGACGTCGGTTTGAATCATCCAATTTCGAATACATCGATGGTCACAATTAAGCTGCAGCTGATAGTCAGATGAATGGTAAACTTTGCTCTCTGAATCTCGCAGATCTTTGAAAGCTGGGCTTTTGATTATCGCGAAACCTATGAGCACTCCTATCCACCTTGTTGAAAATTCATCATAATACTAGAAAAATGCCAGCCGTTCCGGGCCTGATTCGCTCTTCTATTTTTGGAGGCCCAGCCCTAACTCAGAGTCCCGTGAAAAGACCGGTAAACAAGTCCCGAAATTCCATCCTGGATGAGTCATCTAAGGTGAATCAAAATGAAAATGTATCAACATCTCATAGCGCAAAGAGACTCGCCGAGGAAAATGTGGAAACGGAGCATGAAGTAAAGCGTACAAAAGAGACTTCTTGTGTAAGCATAGTACATCACGAAGAGAAAAGGGAAAGCGTCACAGCTCTGGATGCCGAGTTAAGCCCCCAATCTGAAGAAATGTCAGATATGAGACTTCGCGCAGAATCAGTAAAAAGCGCTGAAGAGAAACTAGGCTTGAGGGTTCTTCGGAGTGATTCAGGAAAGTTCGCTTGCTCTCTTTGTCTAAAGGAATTTTCTCAGAGAACGCTGGTTCGTGCCCACTTCAGTGAACATACGGGAATAAGCCGACATTCATGTACTCAGTGGGGTAGAGGATTTTTGAAATTGTCCGCGCTTGAGGAGCATGCTAGGATCCATTCGGGAGAAAAACCCTTTGCATGCCCCGTATGCAATCTAAGAATGCGCCACCTGGCCACAATGACAACACACATTCGTACCCACACTAAGGACAAGCCCTTTGCATGCACTGTGTGCTCCACAAAATTTGCTCGAAGAGAAACTTTGGCGTACCACATGCGGGTGCATACCGAAGAGAAACCGTATAAATGTAATGTTTGTAAAGAAATGCTCGAAAGTCAGGCTGTGTTGATAAAACATATGGACAAACATGCGACGCAGCGACCATACCAGTGCCTTATATGTTACAAGCGGCTTTCGTCGAAAGAAAAATTCATAAATCATCGAAGAACTCATACCGGTGAAAAATTGTTCGAGTGTGAGATTTGTGGCAAAAAACTTTCAGAAAAGCATACGCTAAAGAATCATATGGCAACTCACGCTAAAAATTTTAAGTTTGAGTGCAAACCGTGTCAAAAAATATTTGATTCGGAGGCAAAATTATCTGAGCATAAACATGGCCAATATTGCATCGCCTTGAATACAAATAGGCATAATGACTAATTCTGTGTCATGAAATTCAATGTTCTCAGATGTTGAGAAAAGTCGATGCGGAATTTGCAGCTGCAGCTGCTGTGCGGTCAGGACGAGTGTGCCGCGTGGCACATAAATTCGCCAATAGACGGAATTTCAGGGAGAACTAATTGGCAAAAGAGCCCCAAAAACATTTCGATTCTTCATGAATCTTATTTAAAGACCTAAAGAAATTGAAATAGAGTTTTGCCTCTTTTTCTTAACCTAGCTTATACCCTTAACAGTGCCTCCGCTCGCCTCTCTCGGTATCTCATGCTTCACTCGAGGATTGACCTCTTCCGCCTCTTTTCGAACCCCTGTTAGATCCTCTTCCTCTTCCCCTACCTCTTCCTGCTCCTCTGCCCCTACTCCCGCGGCCGCGTCCTGAACCACGAGATCCATTATTTTCGTGTGGATTCCGTTCATGCACGATGGTCTTTTTCTCGTGCACTTTCAACGGACGATCACGTAGAAGCGTGTCGTTCAATTGATCAATTGCCTTTTGAACACTTTCTTTTTCCTTAAATGCAACATAAGCATACCCTTTTGGAAATCCAGTGAAACGATGGACCAAGATCGTAATTTTCACCACGTGACCCACTCGCAGAAAGATGTCTTCCAAATGTTGCGGCGTGGCGGCATAATCGACGTTCGAAACATAAACTGAGCGTTCATCAAGTTCCTTCGCTTTAGCCAATTCCATTTCTTTGGTGGCGTCATGGTCGGGGGCCGTGTGAAGATCCTCAGTTCCCAGGGTCGATACTTCCGTGTGCTCATCGTGGTTCGTAGCCGATGATCCACTCAGTTCAGGTGCCAATTGCGATGGGGATGTTTCGATTTTGGTGACGGGATCCGAACTCATATTTTAATTTTTTGTGTTGAGAAAAAAAAATGAAAATTTTGAAGAACAGTTGTGGGGGTTGAGAACTGCGTATTCTGGAACGAATTCCACGTGTGTTCCAGAGCTCGAAAAAAAGCGTGGGGAAGTTATCTCAACCATCTGTGCTCGCGTGCAGGCCCAACACCACGCGTTCGTAAAAAGGATAAAAAATTTCGAACATTTGAATAGCTTTGCTTCAAACAAGTGATATATAATTTAGTCTATTTGGCGGGCATACCTCTATACTTAGTCTTATGAACTGAAAATCCATTTCCTGCCCATGATAAAAAAATCTATTGAGTCATTCTCAAACATTCATTTAGTTTGCCTCGACAAACGCTCTGTATGTCGTGAGAGGCTCGGTAGTCGATGAAGACAACAACTCAATTTCCGTACCCGGAGTGATAAAGAATACAAATCCGGCCTCGACGGGAAGCACGGTCTCAGATCCCTTGACTTGAATCGAGCCCGTTCCGTTAGTGGCAATGACGATCGAAGGGCCCTCGAATCCGTCGAATTCTTGCTTTTGACCAGCCTTGGCGTCGAAAATCGTTTGCAAGACGGCAAATTCGGCAATTGGTGGGTCGTACAAGACCGACTTAGGGGCGTCACCTCTGGACTTGGCGAATGGCAACAATGGCATCTTCTGGTTCTCCACCGATTCGTAGGAGTATGTCAACATTTCCACCAAGTTTTTCACGTCCTTGAACTTGGGCGTGAATCCAGCACGCACCACATTGTCACTGGCGGCCATGCACTCGATGATGTCACCGCTAATGTACGCGTGGGGGTCCTTAGCCTGCAAGAACATCGCCTCTCCTGCATTTAAACGCACGTGGTTCAACAACATGCAGCCACAGAACAAACCAATATCGTTAGGGAATTGCTTGTTCATTCTAAGAACCAACTCGGCCAAGCCAGGGGCCAATTTGTCGAAAGTTTCTGGCTCGGATTGCGCTCTCGCGGCCAATTTCTGAGCTTGCTCGTCAATGGTGGCATCGTCGGAGTTCATCACTTTGCCAAACACTTTCTGCAACAAAACACGGTTCTGAGTGTCTTCAGCAGATCCAACTTCAGCCGTTGGGACAATTCCGGCACAGAACTCGTCGGCGACATCGGCACCCACAAGCGCCAAAAACTCTGGAACCGCACGCAAAGTGGCGGCAATTTGGTCCAAAGGCTTGAAGCCGCAGAAACCCTCGAAATCGGTCACGGCGATCGCCATCTCAGGCTTGTGGTTGTCGTCAGGATAGTTTTTAGGGTCCGCGGCATGAAGTTGGGCTGCCAACGCCTTGTCTGGGTGAGCCTGGATCGACAACACTTTTTCGATCGAGAGCACTTTGAACAAAAATGGCAATTCCTTGTCGGAACCGAACTTTTCCACGACAGAAGGGTGCAAGTATTTGGCGCCATCGCTTCCAACGACGTCTCTCAATACCTGGCCCTGCAAGGTTGCGTCATCAACAACTTTTGAGGGAACCGAAGGATGAGTACCCATCCACAACTCGGCATATGGCTTCAGCTCATCGATTGTGGTTTGCGAGTTCGACTTGGCGGCATAGCGGGCCACTGCAGAAGAGGACCCGATCTTACCCCAGTCGTAGTTCTGGTAGCCGCAGTCGATTCTAAATAAGCCGGACATTGTCTGTGTAAATATCAAAAGATGAAGGAAAAAATAGGTCTATGGAGTTCCAGCGACCGTCAAAGAGAAAAGATCAAAAGAAGCTGGCGGCAGGTGGATGTGCGGGAATGCTTTTGTCCGAACGCAGGGCGGTACGTGTACGTGTTGGACTGCATAGTGGCTGTGCGGCGGCGTGGAGGCATCATTGATTTCCAGCGGTATAGCGGCAATCGAGATAACAACTTAAGTTTTAATAATGCTGAATCAACAGATAAATGAACTTATTTTCAAAAAAAGAAAAATCATGGTGCTGTAAGAATTATGGCTTCCAATGAAAAGGTCAAATGCCGGGCGACTGCACATAATGTTTGTTCTGGGAACCGCCCACTTACACGCCCACGAGGAGCGCGTTTTTTTTTTCACTCAACGCGACTGAGGTTCACGTGGGGAACGGCTGGCTGTTTCGCGGCCAATCAGTTTGCGCGTAGACGTAATAATACACACGAACAAATTATGTGAGACCGAGAGTTCCGAGAAATAACCCGAAGTTTGTTTTTCGGATGGTGACCTCAGTCTTTTTTATCCCCTATGATTATCAGCTTGTTTTGAAATGACACTGTGGTGACCTGCATAAACGTTCCTGATGCGTCTCGTGAACATAGATCGTTACTCAACTCATCAATTCCATCAAGATGGATGATTGGATAGAGACGGGTACGGGAAATAGGATTTCTCGTCTGGCAGAAATCAAAGGTGCACATCGAATATCGATTTCTGAGAATTGCACCATTTGCGCAAACTGTACTCTCAATGGCGATGTAGCCACAGCTTCGCCCAATCTGCCCTCGATCGTACTCGGCAAATATACCTACCTTGACACTGGTTGTAAAATCGATCCTCCGCCAGCCAAGCCCACTTCTGAAAAAGCAATTTTTGCCGAAATCAGAGTGGGAAATTACACCACGGTGGGCGCAGACACTGTAGTACAGCTGATTCAGGTAGGCAACCGTGTATACGTAGGGAAAAATTGTACTTTGGGCAAGCTGAGTGTGATCAATGATTGCTGTATTATCGAGGATGGGACCGTTATTGCAGCGAGATCTGTGATTCCACCATACAGTAGGGTTTCGGGAGTGCCAGGGGAAGACTACCATGTCGAACATTTGAATGCCAGCTACCGCAAGTTGTTAGAGGCAGATTCTCGCATACGTCATGTGTTGAAATAATTTTGTCTATGAAGAGCTCTCCGAGTCTGCAGTATAGATGCTGCATACTCGGAGAAAGATGAATCTATTGAAAAGTGTCTTATGTGGGAGGTCACAAGTGTGCTGATTAACGCAATTTGGCTCAGTCGCTCTTGGCTGACATATTGCCGATTATACCTCCCATTTGTTTGCGGGTTGGTCTTCGTGGAATGAGGCGAATCAATTGATACGCCACAATGACCACTACGAAAAATAAGACGTAACCCCAGAATCCGTGCTGGTGAAGAGCATCAGCTTGACGCAAGCTTTTGTGATAGGGGCTGCCCACTAGCTTTGATGGCAACTTGAATTTAGGTGGCATATCAGCTACAAGTTTCGGGCTCAACAAAAACTTCAACACGTCACGCAACGACTTCCTGTCGGTTGTCAATTGTGCGCCCGTCAAGTCTGTATCCCAATAAAACTTTTGCTCCTTCGAGACAACAAGGGTGTCGCCGGACTTGTACTCTTTTCCGTCGATATTAAGTCCAAATTCCCTAGCAAACTCCGGGTATTGGACCATATCTACGTAGGTGAATAAAACTTGGTTGTGGTCAAATAAATGAGGGACCAGTTCACGCATCGCCTCGATGACGTCCGCAGTCTCGGCGCCCTTAGCCTTCATGTCAGCCACCTTCTGACTCTTCTTATCCCGTCGACGCAATAAATCGATGTGATAATGCTTATTTTTCTCTAAATGGTATTGGTGCGCCACCATTGATATGTCAAAGAGTGTGTGCTTTATCGCGTTGGCGTCATTGGTGTTCAAGAAAGTGATGACTACTTTTGCTTTTGGCCCGTTCTTATTGCCCCTTTTGAGGAAGTACAAGTCGTAGTTTTGCGGAGTCAACTCACCGTAAAGCGGAAACAGGTTTTTTTTGACAAAATTCGAAATCTTGTCGGCATTACGCATATCTTCAATCGCAAAATTTTGATAGATCGCCGGGATGAGCGAGTTCTCCTTGAAGATATAGAGAGTAGGCTTAGCTGTTAAGGTTGTGGCGAGATGCAATGGCCGGTTGTACTGAATGCCCTCGAAACTGATGTCGGAATTGGCATAATGCGTCAAACCTTTGGACTGAAGTTCGAGCAACTCCTCAAGCTTGAAACCATTTGAGGTGTATATGGTGATATCAAATGGTAATTTTGTGATGGTCTCTAACAAGTAAGGCAAAATTGCTCTGTCCTCAGGTGTTACCGTCTTAATGTCGAATACAAATACCAAAGACATCTTGTTGGAAATCGGGTAGTATAAATCCTGGGCTTCTGTAGGTAGCTCTGTCTTCAAAAACCCAACGTCCTCTATTCCACGCGAAGTGAGTTCTTCGTACTTGTAGTTTGATGCCAATTTCACGGCGAAATCCTTCATGTCTGGAAGCGATAATGTGCCAGTATAATCAAAACGGATCATGCCTGCACTTTTCGGAACGAACATCATGTAGCGAGGCAGAAGGGACTTGGACAGGCTGGCCAAGTGCTTGTACCCCAACTTCTCGCAAAGCGTGCGGTGCGTATGGCAGTTCAAATGCGATGTCCTCGACGCTGTGGCGATCACGTTGGAAAGCTTGTCCCAGTTTTGCTTATGGGTCACACAATCCAAGCAACTTTCGGGAAACTCGCCACGTTCGAATTCCTCATCTGTCGACGAAAAAACCCCTACGAAATATGGCTCTTCCGCCTCACCTGCGATCACGCGCATGGCCAAATCGATTGTCATAACCTCCGAGACGCTTGGCAAGCTCAACAAGTCGGAATTGTGCTGAGCGACGGCGGTGTTCATGTACTTGCGGAAGTTCTCCGGAGTCCGCGCGAGTGAAGCAGGAAACGTGTCCACAAACCGCAGCGGGCGTCCACCGGTGGCTTTCTTGTCGGGAGCATAAAGGCGTAAGTTTGGGTAGTACTCAATCAGCTCACGCGCACATAAATCGCCGCTTTCTACACAGTCAACTTGGCGCATGTGAATATTATTGGTCTGTTGCTCTTCTTCCGTGAGAAAGAACGCCTCCTCCCATTTCGGCGCTAGCAGTTTACAGTGCGAGCAGTAGGGTGAGAAGAACTCAACGAATGTCAATGCCTGGCTGGTGACTTCATCGAAATTCTCCAATGTGAGTTTTTCTGGAAGTTTGCGTTTTTCGCCAGCTTTTTCTTCTCTTCGCTGGAGTCTGTGTTCGGCTCTTAATGCTTCATTGTTGGAGTCGGCTGCTGCACAAACCACACCAAAATTTGCGACCGACAACACCGCCGTAAGCGAGTGTGATAGTCTCATTGGCTGAAATTCTTATACAGATAACAATTGTGGTAATCGTCTTTTTTTTTTTTGCCAACAATAATTCTGTTTTCAATCGCCGAGTATTATGTAAACGCGATCAGACGACAGAAAGATTAGATGAAGGATGGGGCCGGCGCAAGGTGCGCGGGGTTTGGGGAAGTGGGTGCCAGGGTGCGGTATACGCATTTTGAGGGTAACTTTAATGCTAAAATATTCACATATACAAGGGTGAGAGTAATAAATGTGATTACATTAAAATTGGAATTTCGGTTTAATTTAAATGAAGGTTACCTGTCTTTCTGTATAAAGAATTGAATTATTGCCACCGGGGTACCTAATAGGTGTGTGATGTCTAAAATCCGAAAACAAATCATGGTATTTTCTCAATAAGAAAACTTATGTGGTTCAAGATTTAGAACTTTTCCCGTTTTGTTTCTTCTGGAAATGGAAATGCTTGAAATTTCGCCGATTTGCATTAGCCAACAGTGCTCACCATTTGCTTGCTTGTCTGAGCTCACGTGATCTTTTTGACCTCGAGAGAGCTCGCCGCGCCGCGCCGCAGCCTTCGACGGCAATCCCGCATCTGGGCCACCTCGCCAATTCACCGCAATTTCTCGAACTTATATTCTTTTCTGGTTTAAGCCACAGCTTTATTTCACACACTCGTATAATTGCAGTAAAAATGGCCGACAGCATGCAGATTGATTCGCCCGTGATCGACGAGAGCTTGTACTCGAGACAGCTCTACGTGTTGGGCAAAGAGGCCATGCTCAAGATGCAAAACGCAAACGTGCTTGTCATTGGCCTCAAGGGTCTTGGTGTAGAAATTGCGAAAAACGTCGCTTTGGCCGGAGTAAAGTCTTTGGCATTGTACGACCCTCTGCCAGTGCAGATCCAGGACTTGCTGACGCAGTTCTTCTTGTCTGAGAGCGATATTGGTAAACCTACCGCCGGTGCCTGTGCGGAGAAATTGCTGGAATTGAACCTGTACGTTCCTATTTCAGTAGTAGAAGACATTTCCGATGCCACTTTGGGCCACTACAAGTGCATTGTTGCCACTAACCTCTCGTTAGAGGACCAAGTTCGCATCAACGAATTCACTCACGCTAATGATATCGGGTTCATTGCCGCAGATGTACGTGGACTTTTCGCCAGCTTGTTTGTCGATCTCGGTGAATCATTCCCCGTTATTGACCAGAATGGCGAGGAGCCATTGACTGGAATCGTGTCGGACATCGAGTCAAACGGAACCGTGACGATGTTGGACGATAGCAGACACGGATTGCAGGACGGCGACTACGTGAAATTCTCTGAGGTCGTGGGCATGCCTAAGCTTAATGAGGGAGCACCACATAAAGTCGAGGTTTTGGGTCCTTACGCTTATAAGATCAAGATCGACGAAAGCTACGGTTCTTATGTGAAGGGCGGTCTCTACCAGCAAGTGAAAATGCCAGTCAAGCTTTCATTCCAGAGCCTCAAACAACAATTGGCCGAGCCCGAATATCTCTTCTCTGATTTCGCTAAGTTCGACCGTCCGCCACAGCTTCACTTGGGATTCCAAGCTCTTCACGCATTTAAGACCAGACACCAGGGCCAATTACCACGCCCATACAACACTGAAGATGCCAATGAAGTGATCAGATATGCCGAGGAGATCAAGGCACAAAACCCATCCATTTTGAGCGACGCCGAATTGGACGACAAACTTCTTCGCGAATTGGCGTTCCAGGCCTCGGGAGATCTTCCAGGTATGGTGGCATTTTTGGGTGGATTAGTCGCTCAGGAAGTGTTGAAATGCTGCTCGTCCAAATTCAACCCAGTGAAGCAATTCATGTACTTTGATTCCTTGGAGTCGTTGCCTAACGTAGAAACCTACCCCCGTACCGAGGAAAACACAAAGCCAATGGGCCTGAGATACGACGGTCAGATTGCTGTCTTTGGTGCGGACTATCAGAAGGCAATTGCCAACTTGAAAGTATTCCTTGTCGGGTCGGGTGCCATCGGTTGCGAGATGCTCAAGAATTGGGCGTTGATGGGTTTGGGATCCGGTCCTGAGGGAGGCATCATCGTCACTGACAATGACTCCATCGAAAAGTCCAACTTGAACAGACAATTTCTCTTCAGACCCAAAGATGTTGGCGGCAACAAGTCCGAGATCGCCGCTAAGGCGGTGCAGGTGATGAACCCCGACTTGAACGGCAAGATCCACCCTAAGTTGGATAAAGTAGGCCCAGAGACCGAGGATCTCTTCGGCGACGAGTTCTGGACGCCGTTGGACTTTGTCACTAACGCGTTGGACAATGTCGACGCCAGAACCTATGTCGACCGTCGCTGTATCTTCTACAAGAAGCCATTGCTCGAGTCCGGTACGTTGGGCACCAAGGGTAACACCCAGGTGGTGATTCCAAACTTGACTGAGTCATACTCGTCGCTGCAGGACCCACCGGAAAAGTCCATTCCTTTGTGTACTTTGAGATCTTTCCCCAACAAGATTGACCATACCATTGCGTGGGCTAAATCGTTGTTCCAGGGCTTTTTCGCCGATGCGCCAGAGACCGTTAACTTGTACTTGAGTCAGCCAAACTACGTGGAGCAATCGTTGAAGCAGAACCCAGACATCAAGGGCACCTTGGTCAATATCGCCGAGCTCTTGAACAACAGACCTTACTCTTTCGCGGACTGCATCAAGTGGGCCAGAAAGGAGTTTGAGACGAAATACAACCACGACATCAAGCAGCTTTTGTACAACTTCCCCGAGGACGCCAAGACCTCGAATGGTGCGCCTTTCTGGTCGGGACCTAAGCGCGCGCCCAAGGTGTTGGAATTTGACGTTAACAACATCGACCACTTCAACTTCATTGTGGGCGGGGCGAATTTGTTGGCTTTCATCTACGGCTTGAAGGACCAAAACGTTTCGAACGAGGAGTACAAGAAGATCCTCGGTGAGTATGTGCCGGAGCCATTTGTGCCAAAGACCGGAGTTAAGATTGCTGCCAACGACGCCGAGGCCGAGGAACAGGCCAAGAGCCTTTCCGGTGCGCTTGACGATAGTGAAATTCTGAAGATCGTGGCGACGATTCCCGAGCCATCTACATTGGCCGGCTACAGATTGACGCCAATTGAGTTCGAGAAAGACGACGACACCAACCATCATATCGAGTTCATTACTGCTGCCTCGAACTGTAGAGCATTGAACTATGGCATTGAGACTGCGGACGCGTCAAAGACCAAGTTCATTGCCGGTAAGATCATCCCTGCGATTGCCACAACCACGGCATTAGTCACGGGTTTGGTGTGTCTTGAATTGTACAAAGTGGTAGCCAAGCATGATGACGTCGAGCTCTACAAGAACGGATTTGTCAATTTGGCGCTTCCATTCTTTGGTTTCTCGGAGCCCGTCAAATCAGCCAAGGGTAAATACAACGATAAGGAGTTTGACCAGATCTGGGACAGATTCGAAGTCCACGGCGACATCAAGTTGAAGGACTTGCTTGACCACTTCCAGGAGAAAGAAGGCTTGGATATCTCGATGTTGTCGCATGGTGTGACCTTGTTGTATGCGTCGTTCTTCCCACCCAAGAAAGTGAACGAGAGATTGACGATGTCGATTACTGAGTTGATCGAGACCGTGAGCAAGAAGCCGGTGCCCGCGCACATGAAGAACTTGATTCTTGAAATCTGCTGCGACGACAAGGAGGGTGAGGACGTCGAGGTTCCTTACATTAACATCAAGTTGTAGAGTCGATGGAAGTTCTTTGTAATGTATACCTATTAATCGATATATGAAATGAAATTTAGCTATCGCATAAAGTCTGTGAATGCCCCGTTTCGAGCAATCAATTCGTCAAACGTTCCATCTTCTATAATCGCTCCTCCTTTAACCATCAACACTCTCGATGCTCTGGCCATCACGCGTGGATCGTGACTGATAACGATTGTGGTGAGTGAAGGGTCATATTTGTGAAGATCCTCGAAAATCAATGTCGTTACCGTATCTGTATTCTCTTCATCGAGACGTGAAGTTGGTTCGTCGAAAATGATTACTTTTGGTTTCCTGAGTAAAACCCTAGCAATCGAAAGTCTCTGTAATTGGCCCAGTGAAAACAGACTGTTCATGCCCATAACAGTATCGAGGCCTGTGGCAAGACTCTCCACATAGTCAAGTGCGTTAACAGCAGAGAGACTTTCCTCGATAAATGTTTCTCCAGTGGCACGAGCACTGCCTGATAAGCCATATAAGAGATTTTCACGTACCAGTGCCTCAAAAAAACTTGGTTCCTGGCTCACGAGGGCGACACGGCTGCGGTACCATTCCGGATCAAATTCCGTAATATTTTGCCCGCAATACTGAATCAGTCCTCTATCCTGTTGGTAAAGTCGCGTCAATAGTTGCGTCACGGTCGATTTCCCCAGTCCACATTCTCCGGCCATCACCACTGCTTCGCCAGCCTGGATTGAAAAGGATAAATCACGAAGCACCGGTTTGAATGAATGAGTTTGCTGATCAGAATACGAGAATCCTACTTTTTCGAACACGAGAACCGGCTCGCGACCGCCAACTTTTACCCTGGTCTCGGTGCCAGCACATTCCACCAGTAAATCCTTGAGATTTAGAAGTCGCGTGATCAAGGTTCCTGCTCGTTGTCCACGGGTAATTTCTGGAAGCAGTTTCATGAGATATGACGCACTAGCAACAGTGAATGTGAGCATGGTCAATACCTGGAGCATTTGTCTTTGACTATACTGATGAGTAACAATCAAATACATTCCGTAATAAAGTACTGTGGCCGTTGCCGAGGTGATACAGAGCTCCAGAAGTGCAATGCCAAACCCTCCAGCAATGGCTCTTTTGCAACCAGCACCATACAATTGACTCAACTTCATCTTATGTTCCCCAGAGAGTTGCTGTGAAAGACCAAATGAACGTACTGTCCGCATCGCCAGAATCACTTCCTGAGAGAACTTTTCGGTGCTTGCCACGTGATCCTTATACAAGGTCTCGTATCTCTGAAGGAGCATACTATACGTCATTGTCACCAAGAATATGAGCGGCACAAATGCCATACCAACGAGGGACAATTTCCATCCGATGATGATGGCCCAGATAAGACCGAGCATGGTCAAGGAGATCACAAGAAGAAGCCCTGAAAGAAACTCTGACACGAGATTGCGGAGATCACGCGTATCGTTCATGAGAAGCGTATTTAAATGGCTTGGCTTATAGGTGGCGAAGAACGACATGTCCTGATCATTGATTTTCGCAAGGCAGAGCTTGCGGAGCTTGAGGATCCATTTCTCCAGAGAATATCGAAGTGTCATATGAGAAATAAACGTGGCAACCAGATCGGCAGCAGATACGGCGATGATTATCACTGTCCATGTGACAACACCAAATCCGCCATTTGAAGGCAGAAACGAATTTCGAACAATGAGCGAAAGCACCTCGGCGAAACAGTAAGATAAACCTGGCGTGGCGATACCACCAAGAAACAGACACATCAAGCCCACAAATATGAGAAACTTGTTCTCGGTAGTTCTGGCACAAAACAACAATATCCGAAAAAGCCCCATGGGTTCCGTCTTATCTACTGCCGATGACGAATCTGGCTGTGGGGTCCCCGAGACCTGTTCTAGATCGCGAAGAATAGCAGGGTTATTCATGTAATCGTAAGAAAACTCCTGTTTTTCCGAAAGCACAGAATTAATTGTTTCGTCGTCTGCTTCCTCTTCGACACTACTCTGTAGCCCAATCCCGAGTTTCGAACTCAAGCTAAAGTTGTCGCGAGCGAGTCCACAAGTCTTCTCCATGCCCTTCTCCATTTCCACCACGAAGTCCAGGTCGTGAACATCGGAAAGATCGTGTGTGATGATTATCGTGAGATACCCCTTGCGCCATTCCCTTATATTGTTCATGAGTTTCAGCTTTGATTTCTTGTTCACTGACCCTAGTGCCTCGTCCAAGATCAAGATCGGGCGATTGGCGATCCATGCACGCGCTAGTCCAATCTTTTGGATTTGACCACCGGAAAGTTTACTTGAAACCAAGACACTGTCGAGCTTTTGTGGGAGCAGATCGACAAAGTTGGTCAAATCGGCGAATTCACATGCCTCACGAAGAAATGCTGAGGTCTCGGGGGTATTGTTTTGGTATGTCAGTCCAAGGAGCAAATTTTCCGCCAACAGTCTTTCGAAAACTAGCGGACGCAGTTCCACAAAACAAACGTTCTCGGTGAACCAATCAGCAGACAACTGTTCATACTTTAGCGTATCGATCGTGATTTCGCCTTCAGATTTTTCGAGAAATCCTGCAAGAATCAGTGCAATTGTGGATTTACCTGAACCCGACTCGCCCACAATGAAGTTCATTTGATCGAGAGTAAAGTTGGCGCTCACTTTGTTTACCACTATCTTTTCTGTGCCTCTGTATGTGAAACCAAGATCAGACACGATCAAGTACTGACATGGAGTCTTATAGGTAAAATATGAAAATTCGCTCGATGCAGAAAGTAACGGTGACGGATGAGGTGATATCGAGTCAAAGTCCAATGTATCGATTGTATTGGAACTTGCCTGGGCCTTGTTGAGAAGCGCCAAAATGTCTCCAACCGATGAGATTTGCGTGCCGAAGACAACGCATGCACTGAAAGCAGTAATCACATCGCCAAGTCCCACTTTCCCTGTTCTCACCAAATGCTCACCGAATGCTAAACCTGCAAGCACTACCAAGTTACTCAATAGTTTGAGCACGGCAGTGTTGGCACTTATAGCCGCGGCCATTTTCGTGAATGCAACTGCTGATGCGTCCACCACATTACCAAATTTCACCAAATCGGGAAGTTTGCCGTTAAGCACACGGACCGTCTCCCCGGACCCAAAACACCAATCCAAGATCTTGGATGCCTGAGCATTCTGGAGGTTCTCCCGGGTTGCAAATCTGGAGGTAAGGCTCCCAAACACCCAACTTGATAAAAGGGAAAGCGGGATCAGACAACAAATGATTAATGTCAACGACCACAGTGATGTCATTGCAATAACAAAGAGACAGCATACTGACGCTAACGTTTGCACGAACAACCCAAGGTTTTCCGAAACTCCACTCCTAATTTCCTCGATGCATCGGTAGAAAATTGTTAATGATCCAATGAGGTTTTCCTTGGTGTTGAGCCACTCAATGTCCTTCCCAAGAAGCGACTCAAATAGCAAGGCACGTGCTTTCACTTGAGTGTTTTCACCAACGATCAACCACACCAAGATTCCGAACCAACCGAAGAAAAACCGACCAGCGGCAACGGCCATCATGGCCCCAATTAGAACGCGTAATTCGGTAAGAAAACTTTCTGTTGAATCGTAAAAGCCGCCAAGATAGAGTCCGAGTTTATCGAAAATCTTTCCGTATATGAGTGTTTGCATAGGGGAAGCTACTGCTGATAAGATAATTAATACGGATCCTAGGGTCAAGAGGGGTAGATCCGACCGGCTGGCATAGCGGAAGATCCCGGGCATAAGAGATTTTGTTGTACATGTGAGCAGAGGTGATGAGTTTTGGCTTACGGTTAAACCGGTTGTCATAATTAGCGAATTAATTAATTTGCCGAAAGAGGACA
Organism: Metschnikowia chrysomelidarum; assembly: GCA_030582795.1. Taxonomy (NCBI): domain Eukaryota; kingdom Fungi; phylum Ascomycota; class Pichiomycetes; order Serinales; family Metschnikowiaceae; genus Metschnikowia; species Metschnikowia chrysomelidarum. The sequence continues at coordinate 5,659 of JAJMGZ010000254.1, read as the reverse complement.
AAGCGTCTCAATATATACGTAGTTTCGCAGCCGCCCATCTCGCGATTCAACTCTGTCGCGGGGAATTACCCGATTCGGCGCGCACAATCAACTTGCGAGAGAGGCGCCGCTGCTTCGATGCGTTTTGAGATGCCAATCGCAAAAAAAGAAAGTGCATTGTAAACGGCTTTCTAATCTTGAGGGGAAGGAAATGAATGTGTGGCAATTACCCTGATGCCTTAAAGGTTGATGTAAATTTGCCAAGACGGAACGCTTGTGATTATTCCGCAGGAAAGGCATGAATAAATTAGTGCATTGTTCAGTGTCACGTTTTTGCCCAACAGTGAAGTTGAGAATAAATAAGGTTTGAGAAGCGTAAGGCAATTGAACATTTCCCCCTCTTGCTTTTCGATCTCAAAAAATTCCAAGGATTTTTGAGTAATAGTCCGTGTTAGGATTCTCCATTTTACGAGCTTGTTTCAATCGATCTTCCTGTGCCAATTGCCGATTTTTCTCTGCTCGTTCTGCGATAACTTCAGCAAATCCGCATCCTAAACGAGCCATGCCGTCGAAAAATAGATGTAGTTTCTCGAGGTCCTGCTCCAGATTCGTGAGTTCAACAAGTAAAGTGAACGGAATCAGGATCATGATTGCGCGATGATCGAATAAACATTTGGAGAGATAGAAATTGCGGGAGCTGGCGAATGCATATTTCGCACTATAATAAATACTTGATCGTGGTTTGATGAAGAAGAGTAATGCCATCATTTCCTCAATCAACGATTCAATCAAAGGGTGGCCATTTGCAACGTGAAGAAGCAGTGGTGTAGTGAGCACCTTGAGGTAAAGAAAGATCGCGTACAGTTGCCCCACTACATCACACCATGAATAATGAGTTTGTAATGGAGAATCGGTGTCGATACCATAGGCGCATTTTGGTAGCAATACTCGTTCGAGAACAATCGGATACGCTGGATGAGCTGGATTATCAGGGGGAATGACAAAATTATTAACAGCCGAGACTCCTGGAACCACGTGTTTGGTCATTGCGGTATTGATCAATGCCATAATATTGGAGATGGCGATGGGTGCGGCCTGCCGCAATTTCCCGTCTCCACTCGCTTTGTTCAAATGGGCCATTGTATCCAAGATCTCGAAAATGAGACGAGTTATTTCCGGTGTCAAAGCACTGAATGTATTGAAAGCTGTTCCCCCTCTCGATGCAGGAATCAAAATTCCCATCTTACGAAGAGCAGCAATGTGTTCTGGATCCTGTGTCATGGCATCGATATTGCCAGTAATCGCCCATAAATCGTCCATATGTTGAGTGTTGATACGATCAAGTGGTAAACACATCGTGGTGCCCCAATCATAGAAGAAGAAAAACAGTTTGGCAATCACAATGCCCAATGATTCGGGACGATGAGATGAACTCTGAGCCTTCAATTTCTTATATTTTACGAGCAATGACTGGGCACTGCGTAGATGGACAATCCACAGATGCAGTTTCTGACTCGGGTCGGGTGCCCTGATATCACAAAAAAGCATCGTAAGTAAAAGCACCGTAAGTATCAAACCCTCGATGTGCCAGAGCGATGCTTCATTGTTGGTGAGATCGGTAAATGCACTTTTTATGAGTTTCATGCATACCCTCGTATACTTCCGCTGATTTCGTTGGTGCACTGCGTCTTTGCTTATATTAAATTGGCATGATGCACTGACTGCCATCATTGCATAGACCATGTACTTTAGTACCATCAGGTATTCTAGAAGCACGAATACCACTTCGTTGTTTTCCGTATTATTGGTAAAGGGGACAAGGTATCGACAAGTTTTTCCAAATACGATATCATGGAGGTAATTTTGTTCCTGGACAGGAAGCTGGAACGTGGCGACGATGGTTTGCATCAATTGAGCATTATTGCCGCTGTGGGCCGGTTCCAGCATATTAAGGAAGAGCTGGTTCCAGGATTCTGCGAGCATGGGATTGGAGCCGGCATCGGTGTTTTTCAAGTATTCTTCGAGTTCGTCATCATCGAAAAACACATTATTTTTTGAATCACTATTAAGGATAATATGTGAATGAAACGGTTTGAGATCGGCAGGTTTTTCCGGCTGCACGTGATGTTCGAAGTCAGCCAAATCGTTTACTAAAGTATTAGCATCATCGAACACATTCTCGTATAGTAGCATGTCGAGATCATTTGGTAGCGGTGGTTGTTGGTGCGTCTGCATACTGGGAATTGTCGATACTCCCGACGGCGAGCCCGGATTGGCGAGACCGGGAATGAAAGGAGGCGGTACATGCAGTTGAGGAAAAAAGATTGGTGATTTGGCCACTGGATGTTTAACGGAATCAGAAGGACTTACCTTGTCAAGCCGTTTTTGGCGCGGCCGGTTTCGGATATTCGGCGCGGGAAACACGCAAGAAACGTTACATCGGTCACAGTTGCTGCAGATAGGGCGATGCTCATCACACTTGATTTTCCGCCGTTTACACTCTTGGCATCCCCGTCGGGAATACTCCCGCTTGAGGATTTTCCGGGGCTGGTGCATGCCGTTGACACTGAACAGGTGGAGCATGGCAGTTTTTCGCACCGCCTCAGGCAGGCGCATGGGTTTTAATGTCCAGTGACGCACGGCGCAGCCTCTGTGCCTGTCGCGGATCTGGGAAAGAATTGCCTAGCGAGGTGGCGCGAATGCTGCTACCGGAGATAAGTACGCTCTTCGTAAAACATATCGTATTAGTAATCCGTATTTACATTCTACTTACTGAATTTCCGAGCTGGGTTTATTGCCGCGGCTCAGAAGTGGCGAACTGAACGGGAGCGTACTATCATCAATGACCCTAGCATGGATTTGGGCGGGTGGATTAGGGGGCGTGGCCACCTGTAAATGAGAAATAGGTCGTTCTGTTCTGGAAGTTTCCGGTTTTTCCGATTTATCCGACTCGGAATATTTGGGAGAATCTCCAAATTCGACTCCCGATTGTCTCCTATATGTACCAAAGGCCACGTTCGTGATCACTACTCCACTAATAAGTAGGCCAGTAAATAAAATACACAGTTTCCAGCTGATCGGATGGAGAAATCCATTGACAATATCGGCAAAGGTCTCGGCCGTAATCTTAGATTTCCCGATTTGCTGCGGGTCTCTGTTCATGCATTTTTCAAGCATCAAGCAGGTTTCCTCTAGTGCTGGGGGTCTCACATTGGTGCCGTCATTCTCGCATCGATTCCGATAGAATTGTCGTGAGCAATGAGAAATCTCTCGAAGTGCATCAGAAGTATACATCTCGATCTTATGGCGGACATCTTGTCGAACGGTGCGGATAAACTTGTATAGTAGGTAGATTACCACCGATACGATCACGACATTGAAGAATAATTGGAGGTACATCAGTAACACATAGGGAACACGCGGATCAACTGCCAAAGAGGACCAAAGCAGTCTCGGGGGTTTCGGAGGGTTAGAGTCGTTATTGCCCTCCTCAGGCTCGGGAGGATGACGGTCCAAATGCATCACGTCAACGTGGAAGTCGCGTCCTGGTGCATCACCGTAAGAAACAATCTCTTTTGTTGGAGAAAAAAAGACCTTTTGTGCGCGTGCATGATCAAGAATTGGATTTCGTGAAACGTCATTGGCAATTGTATAATACAGAGAGTTTTGGTCAGCACCGGCAATCCTGGGAATTTCATTCCCTTTGTCAATCAGCGATTCACCAAACATCAAGTTATTTTTCTTGAGAATTGATTGTGAAGGTTCACGCCGCCGAATATTCGTTAATGGATCAATGCCCAGGCTCTTTCGTGACATGTCAAGTTCCTCATCGTGTCGTTGTTGCGTACTTAGTGGCGTTGAAGTTTCTAGTCCATGTGGCAATGGATGATGGTGGCCGAATGACGCCGGGGTTTCACTCATGATGAAAATTTAGTGATTGAGTTTGATGGGTGAAGATGTAATGAATTGTCCTTGCTGAAGTGTCTGTCTTGGCTGATAGTTGATGAATACGCTTTGTTTTGACGTGCGCACTCGTAAAATCCATCTCTGCGCGGAGGTGCAGTTAGAGTCGCCGCACGCATTAGATCATGGTAGATAACTCATACTTTGTCAAATGAGTAAAAACCTAAAAGACGTCATAAACTCCTTTAAGTGTGACGGCGAAGAATTACCACCTGCCAAATTGTCTCAAAAAATCATCAAGAAATCGCCGCAGAAAAGGCCAAACTCTTTACGAGCCGATGCACTGCGTCTTAATTTCAACCATGAACTAAAAGACCTCCCGCCTTCAATCACAGAGGAGCTCAGTATATTATTTATTGGATTCAATCCAGGGGTCGAGTCTTCCAAACAACAGCATCACTACGCACACCCGACAAATTTGTTCTGGAAATTGTTCAACGCCCTGGATCTCTTGTCTGCAATTCTAGATTTACGCAATATTGATTTTGGCAGCCACCACGAGCTTATTGCCGAAGTTTACCAACAAGGCAAATGTGTGGCGAAGCCGGCACATGATTATAGACTTATAGAGTTGGGGATAGGATTCACTGACTTGGTGCTTCGATGTACAAAACAAGCACTGGAACTTGCTCTGGAGGAGAAGTCACAGAATGTGCCACGGTTATTCAATGAATTTAATCTTGCACAAGCGCCATTTATAGTGTTCATTGGCAAAGGAATTTGGGAAGTGGTATGCAAATATCTTGTGCCAAAACATAAACTCACATCAACCAATTTCTCGTGGGGAGTGCAAAGAGATACCCTGATTCTACTGCGACTTTACTCCTTCTGTACATATAAGCCAAAAGTGTACGTTTTTCCAAATACTTCTGGATTAGTGGCACTGATGAAGTATCCCGAAAAACTCGCATTATGGGAACTACTCGTAAGTGATATGAAGGAGAAGCTGGAAGAGTCCTCGATGTGAGACCAGGTCAAGCATTTTTTCTTTCCAACACTCGAGTATATATAAACACTTTTCTCAAGTCATATCTTACATTCATTGCATATTCATGGAAGAGCGATAATTCATTTCGCTTCAGCATCAAATACATACTATCTTTCGGGGCCTTTTCCACTCCCTAATTAAATACATCTGAGGTTCAGTGTCCACTCTCAATCGGACCACTATTTCTATATACACAATCAGCATCCCTTTCTTTATATCCATTTTACCTCCACACTGCAGCAAATGCCTCTTCAACTGCCACATCAAACCTTCTTATCGTGTCATCATCGATCTTTTCTCCATACTGGCCGAAGTGCGCCGTGAAGAGCTTATCTGTAAACGCACGTATACTGGCACAATGTTTGATACTGTAACAGTCGTCGTACCTGAATCTCTTCAATGCCCCCTGTTGAATATCTATGCACTTTGTGGTTCTCGAAATCTGTTGTGAGCAGTCGGTGCCGAGAAACAGCCATCCTTGGTAACAATCCACTACTGCCTGCTGGAGCTCCGCACAGTTGATGGTAGCTACTTTTCTCACGGTCTCACTGCGCTTATATTGATCGAGTTTATCGCTATATCCCAAATTTTCTCGCGCTAAAATCTTCCTTACTTGTATGTCTTTAGGGTCTTCAGTATGGCTGCCGAGATGACGCGATGGATCAGTCTCCTTGAAGAAAGTCTGGAGGTTTTCGGGAAGTTCTTTTTCTAGATCATTGGTGCTTTTAT
>JAJMGZ010000253.1:0-120413 GCA_030582795.1 Metschnikowia chrysomelidarum | reverse complement strand
TACGCGACCAAGGACGGCTCGGTCTACTTTGACACGGTGAAGTTCGAGAGCGACCCCAACCACGACTATGCGAAGTTGCAGCCCTGGAATAAAGGCTCGCTTGAGCTTATCAACGATGGCGAGGGCCTGTTATCTGTTGGCGAAAACATCACTAAGAAAAACAACGCCGATTTTGCCCTCTGGAAAGCATCCAAAATGGGTGAGCCTGCATGGGACTCGGTGTGGGGTCCTGGTCGTCCTGGATGGCACATCGAGTGCCTGGTAATGGCGAGCGATATTTTGGGCGAGACAATGGACATCCATTCCGGCGGTGTCGATTTGTGTTTCCCGCACCATGATAATGAATTGGCGCAGCTGGAGGCCTATTTCGACAGCAAACAGTGGGTAAACTATTTCATGCACAACGGTCATTTGCACATCCAGGGCCAGAAAATGTCGAAGTCCTTGAAAAACTTCATCACGGTCGAGGAGGCGTTGCAACAGTATACTGCGCGTCAGCTCCGGCTTGTGTTTGCCTTCGGCAGCTGGGACAAGCCGCTCGATTTCAAGGACGCGTTGATCCTGGAAGTGAAAGCATATGAGTCGACGCTTTCGAAGTTCTTCACCACAATCCGCGCGTTGGCCGCCGATCAAAAGCATGCCGTGGCCGAGGGAGGATACCGCCTGAAGAAATTGGCCCCTGAACACAAACAGCTCATACAGGACTTGGCTTCTGCGCAGCTGGAGGCCCATGCCGCATTCTGCGACAGTTTGTCGGCCCCAGCAGTATTGCGTATCATCAGTGACTTGGTATCAAAATCCAATACTTTTATTCAGAGCACGGTCACCGGAAAGGCTGAGTTGCGCCTCGAGCCATTAGTCGAAATCACTTACTGGATTGTTAGGATTTTGGAAATTCTCGGCTTTGACGCCAGAGCCGACCGTTTAGGGTGGGTTGACGTGGCCGAAGCTGCTGGCGCAGGATCGAGTGCCGTCTCCGAGGAGGACGTGGCCATGCCATACGTCAAGGTATTATCGCAGTTCAGAGACGTCGTGAGGGATTTGGCCATCTCGAAGGCCGACTCCAGTGAAATTCTCGTGGCTTCCGACACTTTGCGTGCAGACTTGATCAACCTCGGTATTTCCTTGGACGACAGACCTTCAGGCGGGGCGTTAGTGAAGTTTTTGAATGCGCAGGAAAAAGAGGATTTTCTTAAGCACCAAAAGGTGAAGGAACAACAGGCGAAGGAGAAGGCCGTCAAGAAGCAGCAACAGGCCGAGGCCAACGCCAAGAAGGAACAGGAGCGGCTTGCAAAAATGAAGATTCGCCCACAGGATCTATTCCAAGATAAGTCGATTTACTCCGAGTGGGATAGCGAGGGGATCCCTACCAAGACGGCCGTGGGCGAGGAAGTAACGAAAAGTATGCGTAAGAAGTTGGTGAAGCAGTTTCAGCAACAGGAAAAGCTTTATGCTGAATACTTGAGCAAACAATGAGGGGTGTGTTATCTATAGACTAATATGTAATTAATTGCATTCAACGGCGAGTGAAAGGAAGAGAATGCCGGTACTAGGTCACACACAGGATTAAACCGTTGATACATGACGAGATCAATCGTTTCAACGGCAAATCCAAATGCTCTTTGTCCTTCAATTTAGTATGTTGAGATCAATCCGATCTAATCTAATTACCGACACGTTCCGCAACGGCCCAGGCGTATTATTTCTATTCGTTGTTGCCAGAGCTTTCGAAATACCATTGAAATGGAATTTATGTAAGCTAACTATACTCGCGTTCATGAATAGTGCAGGTGAATGTCATGAGGTCTTCATTGAAAGCTGCAAATTGAAAAAGAACGCGACCCCAGAAGCGACGTCGCCTCCTAACCTTAATTAAATTACCCCTAAGGAAATGTAGGAAGTAATGTTTCGCTGAAGTCTAATAAATAGGGAACAAGTAGTTTCTTTCGCTCTTCTCTTTTACATGAACTGTATTATTCCACGTAAAGTTTCATTCACACTCAATGCACCGCGGCGCACGGTGCGCGCGCCCCACGAAAAAGTACACCTCACCTGCTTCGCGCCCTCAAGAATGAATGTCAGCATTCAAATCCATAAATCTTTAACTTGTTGCACAATTTCACGAGTGCTTATTTTCTTAGACAACACATAGTCAAAATGCATAGTTTAGTTTCACGTGGGCAGGCATTGATAAACACGGCGCTTTCGGCGGTCTCGGCTATCAGCGTGATCGTGGCCGCGATCTCGATCATCCAGCTTTACTTTTCAGGCGCGTGGTCGATTGGGTCCACGTCGATCAATCGGGTCAAGGCCCAGGCGCTGTTGAAGAATCTGCGTGCATGGGGTGCCGATAACGGTGTTCCCAAGGAGAATTCTCGCATCCAGTTCGACTTGGACGCGGACTTGTCTCTGCTCTTCAACTGGAATACAAAACAGGTATTCGTGTACTTGACAGCGGAGTACGAGGGCAAAAAGGCCGCTTCCAACAAAATCACTTTTTGGGATAGAATTGTCGCCTCAAAAGAGGATGCCGTCATCAGTTTGAGAAACGCCAGATCGAAGTATTCCGTGTGGGACGTGGAAAAGTCGTTCCGCGAGAGACCGGCAAACTTGACCTTGGAATGGAACGTACAACCGTGGGTGGGCCCCTTGCTCTTCGGCAAGACCGAAACCGCGTCGACGTTTCAGTTTGCTGGGGTGAAAAAGGCAAAGAAGCCTCGTGCGTAAGTTAATACATAGTCAATTTTAGGGAGGTATCAGGTGGTCGTATGGGATAAGTCGACTCTGTGATGTAGTGTAAGGCTTTGAATACGGCCAGAGCTCATCTATGTACACGGGATATTGCTGCTCCACCACCACAATATCAAAGCCTATGTCACTATATTGTCCTGCGCCTGACCCCACAAATGCTGTAATGTTTCAATAGACCGCTGTCTAAGTGCGGCTCTGTTGACTATGGCCCCAGATTCTTCCAGGCCGCGCATCTTGTTAATGCCGGTTCTAAAACGGACGACTCGCGTGCGTTCACCAACAAAGAATAAAAGATATTCCATGGTCTCGGGGTACTCGTCGTATAGTTCAAATGCAAAAGTGTTGTCACCGTCGCATAGAGCTTCGATTTTGCTCACTAGCTCTGCAGCAAGGCTCGGCCGAATCAAATTTCGCGTGGCAATCTGACGCTCGGGAGTGAAGAACTCGGCCAAGTTCTCGAAAAACTTGTCAGGAGTCCACTCCTCGCGCGGACACAATACGTTATACTCGTCAAGTGTCTTCTCAAGCTCCTCGCGTGGATGACGTATATGCCTGAACTCTTGGAATATTGCATCGACGTTTTGCACGTCGTAAATTTGATTCAAAAGCTCGTATCTGCTGGTGATGGCCTCGGCCGACATTGTGCGGCCTAAATACACGAGAAAAATACGGTAGACATGGTAGATCTTCCTGTTGATTTTGACCTCAGCCCAGTTTCCCAGGACGAGAAACTGCTCGCAGAATTCCAAAACCGCCTTTATTGAACTTTTCTGAAGCGGCCTAGCTGCAAGGACTCGATGGCCGAGAGTATGAAATTGATAGCTGGATAATCTCACGCATTTAGACACAGTATTTTGCAAAAGAGTATCATAATCATCCAACAAGGCATTGTCTTGACTCATTATCAGAATCTTTATGTTCATGGCCTTCCTGTAATCGAGCTGCAAAAGTTTGGGAAGCGGGTCGGATTTCGGAAGCTGGTCTATCACCTCATCCATCTCGGCCAATGCGTTGTCAATAAGCGAGCTCGCCACATTGAGATCTCCGTACGCCTTGTAAACTCTACTCATTTCCAGAAGAATGGCTATACGGAAACTATAGTCCACATTTTTGTCGAGCTTACTCCGGATTTGTTTCAAGAAATTGAGCACAAGATCCATACTCTGCTGATCGTGCGTCGAAGCCTCCACGACGTAGTCAGATACGATCTTCAACAAGTATATAGCATTCCGAGATAAGTCTGCCACCGAAACTTTACTCACGCCATTGTCATCCATCGTGCCAAAACCGTACATTTCGAGCACCGACTGTAAAAGATTGAGCGAGTTTTGGTGATCGTTCTTGTTGGCGGCATCGATCAGAAGAAGCGACCTAGATAAATAGTAGTAAGTGCGAGCGGATATGGTCGTTTTCCGCAAAACCATTTCCTGGTACAAATCCAATACATCCGAGTTATCATCGTAAGAACCTCTCGCCGAGTAGGCTTTAAGAAATGGGATGAAATGTCTCTCGGTGGAGATGTTGAGGGCGTTCGCCATATCCAAAAATGGCCGCGCATTTTCCGGTTGGTTAGTATTGGTGTGATGCTTGATGATTTCCACAAGGAGAGATCCGAGATTTCGTGGATTAATGTTGCCCTTTTCCGTTTCTGTGATAATGCGATATATCCTCTCCAGAAGATGCGCCCGGGTCGGCCGGTCCGTAACCGCCTTTAACCACTCTTTATAGTTGTGCAATTGGCCACTGAGAATGAGCGAGTTCTGAAACGGCACCGCTGAGTCAAGATGTGCCTCTGAAGCTATGGCGTCCGCTCTTCGAAACTGCCCCATTTTCGTGAGAAAGGCAATGGCCTCGCTTTGTACATATTCGTCTACAAGCGAAAGGTCCTTGGCAGTCTTCCAAACCGTTTCGAAACCTTCTAGAGAGTACACATTCAGCACAAAGCGGATCATCGTGCACATAGTGCTTGAGTGAAGAAGCGGCAATTGCATTTCTGTCTGCTGATTTGCGAGATGTCGAAGCTCCTCCACGGCGGACTTCACACTCATCAGTGGTAATTGCGCCTGGAGAATTTCGAGTCTGACAGCGGCCACATGGTGTTTTGGGATCGCGCCATTTTCGACCGCCTCTGAGAATTTCGCATACCATCCCATTGCCTCTTCATGCTTATTCGCATTTATGTTACTTCGAATCAACGCAAGGAAGATTGCAGCCGTAGGTTCGAGGTTACGCCGCAAGAGCTGGTGGTACAATTGCTCAACCTCGGCAAATGACCCAATCGACGCAAGTGCGCCCATCACTACGGCGTAATGCACCACGTAAGGCAAGTTTCCCCGGCCGTACATGTCTTCGAATTGTTTCTGTAGCAATTTCCAGTCCTTTGTTCGCTCGCTTGCGCTAAGTAATAGCTCGATCTGCTCATCGTCCTGAAGATAGTCAAACTTGGAGTAGAGCGTCAACGCCTTATCATATGCGCGTAACTTGATGTACGCACGCATGATGCTAGTCAAATCGGCAGTGCTGCGATAATCTGTCGCTTTTTTCTTGGTATACATTGACCGCGTGCGATTAAGCACGGTTTCTTTGAACTGCCAGCTCAGAATGGCGAAGTACGGGCTGATTTCGGCACTGACATGCAGAACTGCCGTGAGAAAGTCCGAAAACTCGCGGATCTGAACGTAGTCGACGAAAATTTTATGCATCTGCTCGATTCGTGCTTGAGACGCTGCCAAGGGGGTAGCCGCAGTGTCACCAGAAACGTCAGCTAAGAGAATGAGCGGTCTCCTGTACATGTTGCAGAATTTGCTTCTGAATAAGTACAATGAATCTTCGAAACCCGGAAAGAGATAAAGGAGTCCGCGGAGTGCGTGGTCGATGTTTTGTTGCAGCAGAGCGTTCAAGAGCGTTTTGGTCAAAAAGACCACAATGAGGCGATGTTTTTCCTCGCGCGAATGGGCAGGGGAATCAATATACTGTAGCATCAGATCGTAACTGGTCACGTACGTCTTATCGGCGGCAGATGCCACGGGACGTAACGTCTCCATCAATGTCATTGGCCACAGTCTGAGCGAGGCCGGGCGCGATTTATAGAGCGGCATCACGTGCGATTCGTATGCGTGAAAATCGCCACGGTTGATCATGATGTGAATGATTCGGTCTTCATTTTCTTTTAAGACGTCGCGAATCGGCAGAAACAGCTTGGCGCCGGCTCGCTGGTGGAACACAATGTGCCAGGCATCGAGAAGAAAGTTATACGCTTCACTCGAATATGTACTTGACGCCCAATCCACCGCCGAACGTAAGAGCAGTTGCATGGCTTCAGAATCGGCCGAGGAAAGCGAGTCCAGATGAATTCTATCCAAAATGTCGCCCGCAAGGGCCGGGCTCGCAAGCACCCTTTCGATATCGTGGACACGCACCGAAGTGTCGCGTAAATATTGAGATTCATGCGACGTGCGTTTCCTGAGAATCTCGTCGGATTTAGCGCGGATTGATTTCCTTGGCCTGGTATCATGTAGTTTGCTGGAAATTTCCAATGTGGACCGTTTCCGTTGGCCTTGTCTTGAAGAAGAATGCAATTTGCGTCCGCATGAATGATGCAGAAAATTTTCTCTCGCGTTGGTCTCCGTTTTCGTACTTAACAGACGTCGACATCGCCTACTGTCCGAGAAGTTTGGTGAACTTGGAGGTAGGGCACGCGACAAGAAATATGCTGCATAATGAATTGACGTTGTTTGATGGATAGAAAACCGACGTATTTGTGAAAGACATCGAAGCATTTCTCATAATCATATAAATATATATCAATGCGAAATACTCTGGTTAAGCTGTGGGACAGCAATATAAGGAGCGGCTATGATGCGATGCTGATGCAGAAAGTATTGAAAATTGATGCAAAAATTATGCAATGGAGTGAACAAATTGGTCAGGAAATGTAAATCAAAAGTCCAAAATCCAACTGTGTAAAATGACTTGGTCTAGTTAACCAAACGTGGTATTTACAACCGCAATGATCTCGTGAGATTTTCGTCTTTCGATCTCGCAGCTACCGATGAGAGCGCGAGCGCCCAGGAATCGCCTAACTGTAGATGCTAGTGTGCATGCAGGAAATATGAATGGACAGTGGCAATGAACAGAATTTGTGGAGAATAGTAAAAAAATATTTTGATATATTGATCAATATGCTTTAGTGAGATGGGATCGATAGTTTGGAGACTATGAGGAAAAAGTTTTTGATGCACCGAATTTTCAATTTTGCAGACATTTCTCATTTTGCAAAGTTACTAGCACGTTGCGGCAAAAAAATGACATCATACATTTGAGAAGCTGCTTCACCTCTCTTCTGCTTCAAGAACGATCTTTCAAACTTTGCAGAATTTATTTTGACATTTCCACTTCTCTTTCTGATGCTGAAAGGTGTTCAAAAAAGAAGGTCACCGGAAATGTGGGAATGATTATCCCCTGCACTCTCGACAAGTGTTGCAAACACATAAATGAAAGGCGAGACAAGTCAATTTTTCTCTTTCACTAAGATAGCTACTCTTCAGTCCGACGCCTTGTCAAGAAGTCGACATTTTTTTGAAATCACATAAAATAGCAAGAAAAATCGTACCTTTAAGGGCTTCATCGCATTAGCTCTGCTCCATTTTTGTTGCATCTGCGTGCTCTCAAAAAACTACACAAAACCATAATAATTAAAGAAATTGACGCAGATTAATGCCAAAGATCTTCTACTGCATTTTATCTTTGAGCGCATCGTTGGACTTCTGTCTGTGCGAGGGAGCCCAATCTACCGCTCAAAAACTAGTTTGCACCCACTCACCACCATTTCTACAAGCGGGCCAATACATATAGCAACACTAATTACCTTGCTATCAATTCGCCAAAATGATCTGGCGCTTCCGGATCGCCTCCAAACTCACAAAAAAAATTTGCACAAAAGCAAAAAAGGCCACTAATGTTGCTATCAATTCCGAGAATGTCACGGAATCTCCTGTCCTTGGTATAGAGGCTGGGGTCGACAATGTGCCCTGGAAGATCGGCGATACGCTCCCCGAAGATTTTGCCGGCACAGTATGCGGAACGAAAAATGATTCATTTACTGGTTTCCGTGATTCACGCCAAAACCGCTCGATTTCAGTCCTCGACCACAATGCGCTGTTTGGGGGTCCAGGAACCACGACCGAGGCTGCAAACAATCAAAGTGGGTGCGAAACTGAATTTAAGTCAGAAATCTCGCTCCCTCGAACGCCAGGGTCCGCCATTAGCGAGAACTCACTCTCACTAGTTGCGGTCTCGGGCGAGTTTCGTGAGAATACGGAAACGGATGATAGGCGTAAGAAACGCGTTTTGAGCGACCGCTTCATTGGAAGTTTCCAGTATCATCCGGAAGATAAGTCTCCCAGGAGAAAGAAGGAGAAGAGACCCTCGCAAATGATAGGGCAGTCTAACAACCCTCTTGCGAACAATCCGTACTTCGTTCTTTTTGGCGACACATCTTCGCCGGAAGTATCCATTTCAACCGGTAGTTTGGCAGATGTCGATACCGAAGAAGATTCACATACCAAACTATGGAAAAATCCGCAAATGCAGCCTTCATCGGCAAACATAAGTACTCTTCAACAACGCTTTCACTCGTTACGTGACCATGCGGGAGGCTCATCCCAGTCGTCTCCACCCAGTTTCAGGAAGGATTTACAAAGCTCACTAAGCAGCCAATCACCAAATTCTCCGCCGGCTGGATCCTGTCCAAACCAAAATCGCGTGAAAAATAAGCGAGTTCGACAAAAAGTACCGTCCATTAATGCTCCATTCATGATTTTGAGAAGAGGTCCAATCGGCATCTCCATGAATCCTGAAATAAGTCCACGTGAGGGAACCAGCCAGTCCTCGCAGGCCCAATACGACCTGCTGGACGAGGAGATAGACGAGGATGACAGACAGTTGTTTTGGCGCATGAAGAATTATTACAGTCTCAATGTATAAAAGTTAGCTGTATAGACGGAAAAATCAGAATAAGAATATCTCGATTGTACTTGCATGTTAAATGCCGTAGAACTTGGAAGACTCAGCAAGAATGTGAATTCTTCCTCTTCAAACCCTCCTCGGTGAAAAGAAATTCGGTCAAGGCAATACCGTGTTCAATGGCTTGCAACAGGGAAGCCTAACCTCAACTCCCTCAAAGGTTTTGGTTAAATCAACAGTACATTCGAAGTCAAGGGGAAGAATACTTTGCGACTTCACGTGTAAAACGTGATCGAAGCTAAGAGATCAAAGCGGTGCTAAGCACCACCGAAGAAAGAGAAAAATCAATCGTGTCTAATTGATTTTAGTGGCAGTTGCAAGTTTCCCGTCAGAGTCATTAAATCAGTTTTTTTGTGTAGTAGTCATCGAAGAAAACTTCTAGTACAGTGTGAATATAAAAAGATCATCATAGAAAAACATGCAACACCGTGAAAAAATCAATAAACGGATACCTTACGAGGTTAGAGACTGAAAAGACTAATAAAACAACAGCATTCAGCGAAAGACCTATCATCACCTCCCCTGCTCCAGCACCTCAAAATTGTACACAGAGATGCGGCTCCTTCCCTTATTTGTACAAGAAAGGGGAGCAGAGGGTTGACTATGTCCGCCCGGTCACGTTTATCCTCATGATGCTTGATAAAAATTTCGATAAATCCACATACCTATTCCAGTTAGTTTTTGAAAAATAACATTACAAAAAAACAGATGGCAACTCATACAAGGCTGAAACTTAACGATGATGCATTTGTCAACCCGGATAATTCAGTTGGAACAATTGGTATAGTGCAAATAATCTTTGAAGCCATTTAAATTAATCGGACACATACCGTTCATTGATTCCCACACAATGGGGCATGATTCAGAGAAGAATGGAAGGAAGAAATTTTCCACGATCCTTCGCGCTGATTATATAGTGGTCAGCAATGTGCAGGCCAATTAGGGCTAAGTCTGCTCCCAGCACAAGGATACCCGGTTTCAAGAAATAAATGGTAAATGCTTTTTGAAATATACTTATCCGAGAATGAATAGTCTGTTATGAATTTTTTTTAGAGTTGCTGAGGCCGGATCGAGTTAGTTTGGCATGGAGCACTTTTGACTGGTACCGTGAATGCCACCATGAAGAATCAATAATTTACATTTTTCATAGGATAACCATCCCCTTCTTTCTCGAGTTAGATATTTCAAATTCTAATGGGTAATTTTATATTTTCGAGATTGGGGTGTTGATAGAAATCTTGTTTTTTTATCCACCAATTTGTACTCAATCCGTTGAGCTCAACATTACATAAAATCAGAAACTCCCTCGCTGTCCTTGTCTCATGATATATGCATTTCTTCAAGCGATGCCGAAGAACAGTGCCTTGATCAATATCGTGAATCCGATATGAGCAAGCGCAAGGCCCGCCACTATGAGGGGATACTGCCAGTGACCCTGTGCGGAAGAAACTTCCATATCAGGATTGGCCGCGGTGGAATTCTTATTTAGGAGCAGACGTACTTTGAAAATGATGCTTATGCCCGAGAGAATACCACTGACGGCTGCGACCGACCACTGCGCAATATTCAATATCGTGTGGTGTTTTGAATTGCTCACGAAGACAGCGAGTATCACATTTATCGCGGTGGTAGGAATCCACGGCACGTTAGCATAACTGTAAATGGAAATAAGCCGCGTGAGCGGAAGGGCCTCGATGGTGGGCACGAAGAATCTCGTGCATACGACTAGGACCGTGGGAACGAGCACTGTATAACCGTAGAAAATGGAGACCGAGAGGGTGAGAAGACGGAAGTCATACTGGTACTTTTCAGTTGTGTCTGTGCCGTGAAGCCACTGTGCAAGCAAGTTTGATCCCGTGGCAGACACAAACATGAGAAATACGAGCGTGGCGTTGATCCACACGAAACCGTATAGTTCCGTAGGCCCTTCTTCTGTTTGGGTAGATACTGCCGATGCATTATTGAATGGATTGAGTGCAAGAAGAATCTTTCCAAAAAACTCCTCGGTATTTATATCGAAGAACTGATTATAAAAACTGGCCTGGTAGAATCCACCGCTAGATTTCGTAGATGTAGATGCAGGGTTAGGTGCCTGGAGCGGAGGATTGAGGGGGATTTCTGTTGATACATTAGTAAAAGTGGATTATGATTGAATTAGAAGCTGAAGGAGTATATTGACCGGCACGGAAATTCCCAGGTAATACGTACCGGTATGTTGAGCTGGGCCGGGCGAGTCGGGCTCAATCGACTGGATGTTAGTAAATGGCACACGCGCGAAAAACTTCTCGAGAAGTGGCATACCTCAGGCTGGAGCGAAGTGTAGTTAGTCATCAAAAAAAACGATATTCAAAGATTAAATTGGGCGAGGTAGTTGGCGGAGAACGGTTTAATAAAACATGCGAACCACGCGTAGGAAACAAAAGTCACGTGATCAGGCATTTATAATTAGGCTGCAATTGTGATAACTCGCACATCATTTCAAAAAGAACAAGTTTTCAATTGAAAGTGGCCTTTCTTGCTGTAGCAAACCTCATTTCAATAATCTACATCGCTCACCTCCGACCATAGCCCGCTGATCGTTACCTTCAGATCAAGCGTTCTGAACGGAGCCAACGCCAATTTGTCGCCGTCATTATCTACTGTGGACTTTTCGGTCTTCTCATAGTCAATATCCTGATTCCCGTCTGGTGCAGTATTTGCAGTGAGCATTTGCATATCCGTGAGCTCTGACCTGGCAGTCGTCAAAATGGAAGGTTGGGTCACCACAAATTCTGGAAGCTCCGTTCGATCCTCTTTTGACCTTTCATGGATGGAAATAAAGTTCTGTGGCTGGAAAGTTTTCTTGTGCATGGACTCCGCCTCGTCGGACTTCTCCGAATCTGCAAGTTCCTTTCTAACAAGCAACTCTGCGACGTTTCTGTCTGCTGCCCGTCCGTTCTTTTCCTCCTGCTCACCTGAGCTAGGCTCTAAACCTTCGAGAGGAAATGGAAGACCTTCTAAGGGATTGCATTCCTCGCGAATGAAGAGCGAGATCAACATACCGGTAAAGCTCACGATTGAAAACAAGAAGAATAGCACGAAGGGGTGGATGTTTGCGAGCCCCACGCTCAATGAAGCGGCAAGTGTTTCGATGGTCCATGCTGCCGATAGTGCAATCGAGACGCCCTTCGATCTGGAATCGCTGGGAAAAATCTCGAGGGTAAACAGGAGCGCCAGTGACGAAATGAGTAGCGAGGCCACTGAAAATGAAAATCCGGTGAGGGCCAAGACTGTAGACGCGGGAACAAGAGACACTTGTACAGCAGGAGAGTACATAAAGATTCGGGGGGATATGGTTGCATAAACATAGCTAGTAGACCCCAAACTCAAGTATGCCACAAAAAGGAGGAAAAATCCGTACGCGAGCATGTCTTTCCTGCGTGAACTCTTCATAATAAAAATCGAGAGCACCGTGAAAAAGAATTGAAGTCCAAAAAATGCCCCGTATAGGTACTCGACTGCCGCGTCCTCAAGGCGGCAGAACGCAAGCGTATAATGAATGATGTGAGTGACGCCACAAATACACGATGCCCGAGCAAAGAGCTGGATCGCGACAGCAAAGAAGAACCGAGGTCGGTTGTGCTTGGCAAAGAGACCCGAAAAGCTTCCCGCCTGAATGGGCACGCTCGAGAGTGGCATATCCTTTTGTCTTGCCAATCGTTCGAGATTGACGGTGGCTTTATCCCACTCGCCTCTTCTGGCCAAGTACTTGGGGGATTCAGGAAGAAAGAGGGTCGCGGTAAGTATTAATACACCCCAACATATCTCGATGATCCACAAATAGTGAAATGCGTCGGCAGGACTCCCGAGCATTACGCGAAGTAACACACCGGTGCCGAAAATTAACCCTTGCCCCACCACACTAAACACGGTTGCCCAGCCAATTGCCAGAGCTCTATGTGGCGCCATTAATACATCAAATACGTAAAGAGGAATAGCCACGCTTACAAGTCCCACACCAAATCCTTTAACTAACTTGCAAAGCACGATATAGACGTTTTGTGGCGAGAAATATGTGCCGAGGCATCCAAGGCACCAGAGGAAGCCCGAGAGTCGTGCTACGGCAAGAAACCCAACTTTGTCACAGAGCTTTCCTGCAAAGAGCGAGCTTACTATACTTTGTTAGTTAAGATTCTAGAATTGTGAGGAGCGAGGAAGACGAGCGGTAGTAAATAAAGGAAGACCTCTCTTGATGGAAGTAACGATGCAGAGAAAATTTTATCAAGAGTTACCAAAATTGACATACCCGTTGCACCAAGGGAGCAAGCGCCAACGAGAAGCGCCACACTCAAAATCGATGTTTGTGCGAACACATCCCCGAGCTTTTCGTTTGCCAGAAAAGCCATGAGCGTAGCTCGGTCCAGGCTCAAGAGAAATCCATAGATTGCAGAAAGAATCGTGATTGCTTTATGGCGGTAGGCTTTCATTGCTGAGAAGGAACGGGGGAGAGGAGGTAATGAAAAAAAATGGTTGCAAAAACAGGAGCTTAGAAACAAGGACTTACGCGCGCATTCACAATTATACGCCGCTGAAAAGAAGGGATAACGAGGAATCTTTGGTGAACAAGATAAAATAATCCAGACTAGAAAAATATTTTCTGTAGATGAATCGGAACTTCTTAAGCCGTCGAATTAATTCAGTATTCAGGGGAACTTTGCGTTTTACTAAACGCTAATGTATGCTTGTTATCGAGGTTGGAAACGGTGTAGCAAATAATCTGCCCAGATATCGAGAAATCAAGAATTGAATTTCATTAAATTGGACTTTGTTTTCCTTTGCTCCATTTCAAAATGAACTTTCACCTGACTCATAGAATATTGACTGCCTCATGAGGGCTTTTGGAAAACTCAGGGGTCGAAATATCACGTGACCAAGATCACGCGGCACGTGATCCTCAGACTAGAGCTTACCGTTCGAGCGTGAATATTGTCAATCAGCGGCGGCAAAAACTGCCAGTTGTACCCATCTCCCTTTTGAAACTCAATGGAAGTTGACCTCAATGGCCCTAAAACTTTACATGAGGGCACGAAATCCTCATCGCTCGACGGCCTTTTCCTCACTGAACCCAGCCCGTCTGCTCCGAATGCATATATCAAAAAGACGATTTTGCAGTCGCCCATAGTGCTCAAAATCGTACCTCGATTCAAAGTATGCATTACAAAACCACTTGGCGGACTCTCTACTTCCTATTTAAGTGAAGAGCAAAACCAAACCTGGATACCGCCGGAAAAGGACTCGTTTTTCGACGACGACATGAGCGAGGACGATGCATTGCTTGGACTCGATACTTGCGCGTCTCAGGATCTGTTGGGAATGCTCACACCACCCCCAGAAAAATACGAATATGTTGAACTTTTGGTAAAACGTACACTGTTGCTAATATCAGGCGTGTCCCATGCCCTCACTCTGGCGGTTTCTGCTGTTGTGGTTGTGCCGCTGATGGCCCGTGCAGGGAATTGTGAGGATTCTCTTTTACTTACGCTCGAATCAGGATTTCAGCTACTAATACGAGTCCTGAGAGTTCCTCGAGGGCTTCATGATTCTCATCTTACCCACGGTGTCGCCGCCGAGGAGAATTTACAGGACTCACCGACATCCCATGTATTCAAGCCGTTTGTTGTACAGTGGTGGAAACTTTGCGGCGGCGAATTCCAAGACAGAGCCAGCCTGGCACTAGCGGTACACCCGATGGGTCTTGCCACGGTGACAGTAGCCCCTGAATCATTATTTCGTATTCACCTATGTGAGAATGTCGATGCAGGTATGCAACTACAGAGCCACTTCAATGTCCCTGTAAATGGCGCTCTACTTCATACGTGTTTCGCGCACCCTTTCGATGCCCTAGGAGCAGACAATCATGTGGTATTCATGGCACTCACATTCACAAATCAGGGCCGCTTAGCGGTGTCGGTGTATAGCTGGTACGCGTCTGAATCGCTCTGTGAGAACTTAGAAAAGACCACTCTTCCACTTAATGCGACGTTTCCGTTTCCTGTAATGGTGGTTCCACTTGCAGAAAATCATAGTTTTCTTTTCGTTTGCCCGGAAGAATTCATTATTATCACAGTGAACAACGTTTGGTCTGCAGACTATCTGTTCTCGCGGTTTCCTTATAGCGGATCGTTCCCCAATGCATTTTTCTTCAGCCCCTCTCATTCTGCAGCTGATGAACCCGATGACGCTTCTGTGATGGATGCTGAGGAACCGGAATCAGTAGATACCGCTGTAGACGAAGTATTTTTGGCGTCGGAACTGGGAATTATTTATTCGGTTATCATTACCGATAATAAGCATCTTGTGTACAGACCCATCATAAAAATTGCTGATCTGATCTCGACATTTACACTCAATCATAGCTCATCGGGTGACGGTTTTATCCTTACGTATGCTAGTGATACTGCTGGTGCCAAATCGCTTTACTTTCCCTCTCTTATATCCCCAGAGCAAGCTGCGTCAACATCAAGACCCGGGAAACTCCTGTATACGGAGGGAACGCTTCTCAATGACTATAAAAACTGGTCGCCGATTCTAGACGTTCTGATAATTGACTCCTTGGACTCACGTTCAAGAGTTTCCGATTCTGCACAGGAATTCTGGGCATTGACTGGATCAGGAAAACGAACAAAATTGACGAATATTCGTCAAGGGTATGTGGTAAAACGCGAACTGCGCAATTTCTACGATTTACGAAAATCATTCTCCGTTCATTTCATAAATTCTAAAGAAAAGCAGCTTCTCGTTTGCTCATTACCATTTCTGTCTCGAGTGTTTAGGTACACTCCAGAAATTGAAGTCAAGGATGCCGCCGAAGAGAATGAAGAAGACTTCACACATTACGATGATCCTATTGTCGAACTTGAGCTGTCAGTTTTGATGCCTGATGGGCCTACCCTTTGCTGTCAATTTCTACCGGGTTGCGATACCGCGTGGCAAATCACGCAATCTAGTATCACAGTCACAAACTTTGTTTTACAAAAAACCTATTCCTTTAGCGATAGGATAATTCTATTCGCTGAGATCATAGAAAACTTCGCCGTTCTTGCAGTCCAGAAGAACCAAGCTGTAAGCATGGAGATTGCCAAACTCACAGAAATTGGTAATCTATCTACAAAAGACGATTCGATTACGAACGGCCAAAATTTTGTGATTCTTGCATCGATTCCCGGTCATGAGAAAATCAGTATGATGAAATGCCATTTAATTGACCATCAAATGGTCATTATTTGTGGCACATTTCTGTGCGACCTTTCCATCGTGAGGGTCGATATGTCAACTGGGGATGTTTTATCTATCATGCTGCAAAATTTGTGCGAGATTGTATTTCACTTATCGGAAGACTATTCTTCAATCGTTCCTCATGATGCTTTAATATCTTTCTCTGAAGATAAACTTTTTTTGGGTTCAAAATCGGGACATTATGTTGAATTTATCATTGACCAAGAGTTTAACCCAACATTTTGCAGAATATTGTCCCTTGGTACGACGCCAGTATCATTAGTATTATGCCGAAGTGACCCCCACTTTCTTTTTGCAAGTCTTCGTAACCTATGGCTTTTCGACTTTTACACGAACCCGGAACCGCTGAGAGTCACTTTCGAAGAGAAGACAGAGAAGACGATACTACAAATTGCCGAACTTCCTACTCTGGAATCTCAGCATCTACGGTTCGCTTTTGTGCGTGAGGACGGGCTTGTTATTGGATCAATATTTTGCCACGTGAAGCCCATTTTACGACAGATTGGTATTAGTGAGCCTGCTAAAAGGTTAACTTTTATTGACACGTGCAATCTTTTTGTGGCGCTATGCAAATCCAAATCTCAGCAATCGCGTCTCAAATTTGTGGATCGGAAAAGTCTCAAAATTCTTCCCGCTATCGAAATCGATACCAGGACCGGACAACAGAGAAAGAACTGGATCTTTGGTCCATCAGAGATTCCTACATGTGCAGCAATCTGGCAGATTTCTCGAAACGAGCGGATATCGAAGAAAATAATTATTGGAACTCTGATTGATGGTAAAAGCGGCAATTTGCGAATTCTTGATATCAGTAAAGTTATGATGGAATCGTCTAAGAAACTTACGGTCAAAGTCGTTGAGCTTATGTCAATTTCACGAGACCTGCCCGTTACGGCCATTCAGCAATTAGGATCTACAATTTTTTTTGCTTGTGGCTGCTGCGTATATTCTACGTCTTATAGTCTTGACAACAAAAAATTTCTGCCCTTGGAGAACCTTGTTTATGTTGCATCCGAAATTACCAGTCTTGGCGTCGCTGGCGATGACACATTGTTGGTGAACACGAAGAAAGATTCCATTTTCAAATTCAGGTATGTTCACGTTGAAGACCTGGACATAATGGATACTGATGCCAAACGGAAGAAGCTTTCTATTATAGCGAGAGATCCCGTTCCGCGATCGTTGCTGAACGTGTGTTCTATTGGAGACAGTAATGGGTCAAAAGTTGTTGCTGGAGATAAGCTCTTCTCTTCCCTTCGCATTTTTGGCGACGAAAATTTGACCGCAACACATTGTTTACCATATTCGTTGTCAATGATTCCGAGAGTATACTCCACTAATTTCAGGGCTTATTGGAGCGAAAACCACCGACATGACAAACAAGTATGCTGTGTCTCCGTGAGTGGGCAGGTCGTCTTGATAAGCTTTGTGAATAATCAACACATAGACATTCTGAAACTTAGTCAAAACTTGGCCTTAGAGCATAAACTTGGCAATTCCAGAATACTAGATTTGTTTTTGGACCGACTTGATCGACCGTTCGCAGATAAGCTCACGGGCAAAGGCTTCCAATCATTGTATAAGCCATTTTTTGACTACGACGGGAACAATGGGAAGATGATCGATTACGATATAGAGGAGTTGTCCAGAGATTGCAGCTCGGGAATTGTGATGTAGATTGTTAATAATTTATTATCCGTGAAAAATACTCGCATTCAAATTACGAACAGCGTACGTATTATTATATATGCGCCTTGCAATTCTCAGGATTTTTCAATCATTGCTCCGTCGCCTCAGAAGATGTATCGGATATTGCAAGAGAGCTCTTCAGGTCCGCGTCGCCGTCAACAAAGGACTGATTAAGTTTCCTTCTTTGTCTCTGTTGCCGGAATTCCGCGGCCCGATTGGCACGGCTGCTCTCAGAATTGTCTTCAGAGTCCTGTCTCCGAACTTCTTGAAGAAGGGTTCTGGCCCTAGATCCAACATCGTCGTCCTCTTGTTTCGATTCTTCTACCACTTCTTTTTTCAAGACAATTTCTTGCGTCAATGCGGTGTCAGCTTCCGATTTATTTGTATTTTCCATGAGGTGCTTTTTCATTAGCGCTCTCTTTCTTGCCAGCGTCGGTTCTCCACGGTCAGACCCTGCGGCTTTCAATTTCTCTAGCAAACTATCCATGACATTTGTCTCAACTTCGGAGTCTGAACTCTCTTGCTTAGATTTGCTTTGCTTGTTCGCATTCTCCATGAGCCTCTTTCGTTGCTCGTAAACTTTAAGCTCCTCCTCTCTTTTGATATTCTCGCGTTGTGCCCGCTTGAACTCCGTCATGAAGTTTGTGAACTTGCTGATGAATGAATTGCGAACGAACGAATCGGTTGGATCCTCTCCAAAGTAGAGCATTAACTTGTCGAACTCTTTAAAGGTGTATTGCGCCTGATCAATCAATAACTCCGCTTTCTTCTTGGCTTTGGGCAACATGGGGGTCACTAACTTCAACACGCGGTCCTGCGGATGAAATTTGGACACATCGCTCAAATTCCCCACATCAATCGAGCCCTGCACATTTTTAATCAGCTGTGCATACTCCTTGGTATCACTGGACAAAATCTCGATGGAGTACTTGGCGACATCATTGCAGACGGACAATTCCTCCAAAAAGCCCAATAGTTCGGGATAGTTTATCCTGATGGTCTTCTCCACGTAATGCAAGAACGACATGCTATTTTTATCGTCCTTCACAAATCCCAATCGTTGAAGAGATGCGAGTTTGAATCCCTTGGCTTGCTTCGAAGTGTCATTCATGAAATTACCTACTGCGAGAATAATGTCAAACACATTTTTTAAATGCTTTGATTCTTTGATACTGCTCACAGCGGCATCCAATGCTCTCAACTTTCCAACCAAGTCTTCGTAGTCCTTTTCGTAGCTTGCGATTGTTTTCAATGCTCTGATTCTCGATTTCCAGTAGTGCTGTAAATTGTAGATCAATTCCAAATAGATTCTATCTGGCCTTTGCAATTCATTAGGATCTTTCTCGGGGTTCACGATTTCGTCCGAGTCGTAACTGGTGGAGTACGGTTGCAAACTTATCGCCAAACTATTTGGTATTTCCACAATATCATCTTTTGCAAGAAACTCTAATACAGCAGAATTTTCCATGACATCCTTATCACATCTCAAAACTTTGCTGACAACCTCAGCGTCAGACAAGGAATTGAAAAAGTGCAAATTGATACCAAATTGCTGAGCCACATCCCTCGCTAAAAAGGTGACCTTATCG
This sequence comes from Metschnikowia chrysomelidarum, assembly GCA_030582795.1. NCBI lineage: Eukaryota > Fungi > Ascomycota > Pichiomycetes > Serinales > Metschnikowiaceae > Metschnikowia > Metschnikowia chrysomelidarum. The sequence continues at coordinate 101,085 of JAJMGZ010000253.1, read as the reverse complement.
ATATCATCCTTCTTCTTGGTCGCCAATTTTTTGATTTCCCTTGCAGCAAAGATCATTTCAATTTCATCCAAGACACCTTTACCCATCAAGTCAGTTGCAATACTATGAGGCTCTGAATTATTCCAGAATGAATGCGTTGTGTTTGGAGCCGTTTCGACCTTTTCCCAATGCAATTGCTTCAACTTTTTCTTTGGTCTAGGGAAGTTGTCAAATGGTCCCTTCGACCCAATGGGTAAAATAGGTGATGTAACAACCTTTTGCAGAGATGGTATTGGAAATGGGGGAGGAGGCGGCGGTGGTGCAGCTTCGCCTTTTCCAAGTCCTAAAGGCAAAGGTGGGGGTGGAGGCGGAGCCGATCCCAAAGCAGAAGGTAATGGTGGCGGAGGAGGTGGGGGTGGAGCGCCACCGAAAGCAGATGGAAGCGGTGGAGGGGGTGGTGGACCCCCACCGAGAGCCGAAGGAAGCGGTGGCGGCGGAGGCCCAGGACTAGCTTTAGAAACTGACGGGGTTGAAGGAGGAGGCAAGTTTTGAATTGGGGATGAGGGGACAACTGTGCTAGCAATATCAGCAGACTGGTCACTGGATATGGAGTACTGACTGGCAGCGACTTTGTGAGAGTTACCCGCAATTTCGTCAGCTACTTGTATTGGCTCAGTTCTTTTGACCTTATTCGCTAGTTCATTCAAGAACCGGGGGTTCATCGAACTGATAGTTGAGACCCTATTTGACTTGTATTCTTTTGTAGGACTCGTCGCCTTTACCGCACTATCACTGAATTTAACTTGTCCCTGAGCATACTTCTTTTCAAGTTTGGTCAATACATCTGGCGAGGATACTCTCGAGGATCTTCCGGAAATTGGCTTGGCGTCAAGAGAGTTCAACTTCGAGCGTAAATCGCTTTTTAGACGCTCAACTTCCTGGAGTTCCTGCTCCAATTTAGATCTCGCTGTTGATTCGGAAAACCCACTAAACAATGCACTGTCTTGATCAGTGAGATCGAAATCGATATTGAAGTCTTTAAAATTTGTCTCAAGCTCTCGCAACCGCTCCATGGCCAAGAACTTTTGTTTAGCAAAGATGCTACTATTGTTAAACTTCATAATATCATTAGACTCGCTTTGCAAAGACGCAAGTTGCTTTCTGAGTTTGGAAAGCTTTTCTGCATCATCGTCGCGAACCCCACGTTTCGGCCCCATGACGACCGGCTCAGGAGGCACTACGATTTCATCATCAATTTCATCGTCTTTCTCGAACTCTTCCTCGCCGATATCAGCTTCCGACTCAACAATTCCAGATTCATCAGTCTTGGCGACACTCTCATCGGACTCTTGAGACTTAGAAGACTCCGGGAGGGTGTAGTTTTCAAAGTCAGTCATTTCAAGTTCACGTGCCAAATTTTCGATGTCATTCATCTGATCCCTCAACGCCCGTAACCTCGAGCTCGGCTCTACCAGACTGCCAAGCAGTTTATTGTCCAATCTAAGCTCCGCCTTCTTCCGGTGAATCTGTTTGCGCAACTTGTTCACAAGTTGTTCGTTGTTTGTTTGTACAGAATAGGTTGTTTTGCCCTTACCCTTAGTGGACTTGATGTCGCCACTATTAAGCATGATCAAAAGCTCACGCATTTCGGCCTCTTGCTCCTGCTTGTCAAGCAAATTTATCCTTCTCGCCTCATCCAATTCAACTTGAAGCTCTTCATTTAGCTTTCTTGTTCTTCGCATTACCAAGTCTTGTTCTTTCACTTCGTTGGTTAAGCTGGTTATCACACCATCTGAACCGAGAGAAAGTTGTCTGGACATGTCATCTCGTTCTGCGAGAGCTTCCTCTGCCATCTTCTTGTAAAGTTTAATTTCGTTGAGGGCATTGCGGTACATCTCATCGGTATGGAGCCCTTGAAATACTCTGTTCATGGCAATGCCAACTGCAGATTCATCATTTGTTGTATGGGCATTTGCAACGTTTTGAACAATACCGTCGAGTAACCGCAAGCTTCTTGTGGACTCTGCGGGGTCATCTTTCTTGTCCACTTGATTGAGGTACAAATGCTGCATGGCACTGAGAAAAAAGCCCTGTGCCTCATTGTCCTGGACATTATGCCAAATGGACTGCACCAAATCAACTGGATTGTTGAAGTCGAGATTCTCATCGATTCTCTCCTTGGTCTTGAGCTCCAATTCGTCAGCATTTGCCATCTCTGTGTAACGATGGCACTGCTTAGATAAACTGTCGTAGCTCAAGTCTAAGAATTTTTCTAGAAGAATATCGAGCCCAGCCGCCTTGAATTGCGACCGTAGATTCATTCTCACTCTGTAATCGAGACCATACTCGACAATGGTATTCACAAGAAGCATGGAGCTTAAGCAATATTCCAAAAGCTGATTTTCGACGTGCGATGAACTGACAGTCGATGCACTGGTGCCATACATGGCAAATTTGAGCTCATCACTCGCGCCTACAAGCGAATTTTTGTACTTTCCCTTGCCGTCGATCGTCCGCTCAACAAGGCGCACCCACAACTCAAAGCGATGATGCTTATTGGGAAGCGGTGGCTTCCGCTGTAGATTGCGCTTCGCCAGGGTGGTGAATATGAACTCGTAATATGGTTTGGATGCGAGCGAGTCCATGGCACGGAGAATCTTATGATACTTGCCCTGGTTATCCGGAGAGCCTGTTTTGCAATAATATGCAATCATGAATGTCAAGGTCTCTGCGGCAATCTTACGTGTGGCCAACCGCGGAGAAAGAAGTGCACCCGATATTGCGTTGACATAGAGTGAGTCGTCAGATTTCGCACGTTCAGCACCGAGTTTCTGGTTCATCATGCACCTGAGACATTTGAGCGCGTTCAACTCTTTATTAAATATGTCGTCCAGGATATGCTCGATGTCATGGTCACCAATGTGGTCGTGAACCTTTATGAGATACAGCGAGAGCGCTGCATCACCCTGATAGTCAAAAATAAAGCGACGCACCCAGTCAATGGGTTCTGTCCGTAGAGATACCCATAAATTCTCTAGTTCGGTGGAGGTGATCGTCTTGGCCACGAGTCGCCGCGTGTAAAATTCCGGCGTTGCGGTATTTCGCAGCCGCTTCTTACTGTGCTCGGTGAGCGCATCTTGGTGAATTAACATCCATTTTTTGTCGACACCGTATGCCAACATCTCCTGGCGAGCCGCTGGCGGAAGCGAACGGAAGTCGCGTCGGTCCATGAGCTCGCGAAACATGCGTTCGACATCCATTGGATTGACAGGTCGCTTTATCGAGAGTTGCAGTGATTCCGCGATATCTCCAGGCTCGAGGTTCGTCGCTGCTGATGGCCCGGAAATTCCAGGATTTCCCGACGATGCCGAGGATTGTGATGTCGCCCGTGTCACGATATCGGCCAAACGGAATTTTTCCATAGACGTTCGCTCTACGTTACGTGCCGTTTCTTGAGGCGCTGCACGTGACGTTTTTAGTTCGTACGGATTGAAAATCGACACAGATGATCCCGAAAGCTGTCGTGAATGCTGTGCGTTCAGCGTGTTGGACTTCAGGGCGCCTTTCCCACTAGTTAAAGACGCGAAAGATGCCACACTTGCTAGCCGTCGTGAATTCAGCTCGCCCAGTTTCAGCAGCCGTCCGCTCCCAATAGATACTTGATCGGACGCCACATCGGACACTGTGGCTTTCAGCGGCTTTTCCTGGTACTCTGATGCCTTGAACTGAGCATAATCGCCCGGCAGCGTGGACACCAGTACCGACCGATCCTGTTTTGGTTTTCGAAGCGAGAAAATTGACAGCAGCGACACACGGTTCAGTGCGGCCGACGTGGCCTTCTGGTTTAGGGAAGAATTTTTTCTCAAGTCGAATTTCTGTCGCTGCGGCAGTCCAGAATGTGAGGTCGAGCCAGAGCTGGAGTTATGACTGATGGTTGAGCTTTGCCGCGTCGGCAGCATTCGTGGCTGGTAGTATGCATTGTTTCGGGCGGAGTCTTCGTGCAGCATGGAGGTTCCCGCGAGATATGGATCTATTCGCTTGCGCGTGGACATGATATCAGAAGTGTTCACGGATCGATAAAGGCCGGTTTATTCACCAGACACTTTTGCCAGAAATAATCAAAAAAAAAACCCAAGTGCAATCACGTGGGTCTTCGCAGTTTGTGGATCGTCTACCAGCGCTCTGTAACTGTCGGCCGAAAAAATAGGGACCCACGATGAAAGTAAGCTGAACGCGTCGAAGAAATAAATAAAGCCACGAAGACGACTATATGAGCCTCGGAATAGAAGAAAATGTGAAAAAATCTATCCCTATCAAATCGGAAGATGGGAAACCGCTTCTGCAGAACGATGGCGGTAAATGCGGATGCGTGGACCTGGGAGGTCGAGGGAATAGGCTGAGGACCGAAAATGAAGTGTTTAATTGGGAAGTAGGGTAGATATCCAAGGACGTGCCAAGTTTTATCGGCCGCAAAATCTTATTTATAGAGATGGCCTCCTGGTTCAAGATTTTGACTGATTGCGTTGTCAGGCGGGGCGTTTTTTCTTGACACTGAGACGCTGTTGTCGCTTCTGGCTCTAGCCGGTGCGTCGTGTGTGCAGTTCGTTCTGATTTATTTTCGACTCGCTCTGCGCTCTTCGCGTGCGCTTTCTTCACGAAGCTAGGGAAAATAAACACATCATAGGATCACGCAAAGATGCAAGTTAAAACGTAATTCTTTCTTAAAAATGACTAATTAAATGTTTTAATCATCAATATCCATCGAATTGTGTCCAGGCCGGCTTGTTTCCACGTGATCTGGTTGCGGTCGCGTGTGAATTGGAGGTTCCCCACGGTTTGGGCGCGCCAGCCAGCGAATTTGGCGCGAGTGTTTGACAGCGCGGGGCCACCATCTATTTGGGGCGGGCATTCGCGCTGACCGCGAGCGCGCCACCTTTTTTTTCGAATTGCGCCTGGCCATTTTTTTTGAAAGATGGCCCTGCACCGCGTTTCACATGGGCGACACGCGTTTTGGCTGTGAAACACGGCCAAGCCGGTGATTTTAGAACCACCAGCGATTAACGAATTTTTCGTCATTAAGTAAGATTAAAATTGGGAAATTTCTAAAAAGGAAATCCAGATAATTTTGGAATCAATGCCAGACTTTATTCTTATTTCATGTAGACTAAAAGCAGTCCCAGGCCTTCATGTGCAGCAAGCAAGAACTCGATTCGCCAGTAAAAATGTATCTTGATGCTTTATTAATTTGCTAAATTTAAAATGCAAATTATTCAGTCAGATCTTTACAGCGCCCATTTACTCGAGGCTTTCCTGAAGCGCTGCCAATGTGTTATCTAAGTCCTTGTTCATCTTTTTCTTGAATTCCTTCGACTTACTCTTTCTTCTTTGTAAGGGCGCACCGCCATCAAAAGTTTCCGAGCTATCCTGGAATTCGGTGTCGGCATCCGCGTCATCCTCATTATTACCATCACCATCGCCATCCCCTGAGGCTGCGATCTCTGGTTCCACTACAATTTCATCGTTCAACACTGCCTCTTTTTCTGGTGAAACCTCTGGTGTTTCAGATTTCTTGGCTTTTCCTTCCTTTCCCTTTTTGCTTTCTCCTTTGAGCCCTTCCTTGGTAATTTCGGGAACTGTTCCAATCGTAGTTTCTTGCACTACAGGGTTGTCCATGACTTCCTCAACGGGCATCAGTGATTCCGCAACCAAATTAGCCGGCTCTGTCATCGACTTGTCAGCGATCTCGAATGTCTCTTTTATTTCGGCAGTCTGCGGAGTGGCAGAGGTATTAGATGCCGAATCAATAATACGCTCAGTAGTCTCCTTCGTACCTGAAACTACAGAATTTCTTTTGACGTCCGGCTCGATTTCAGTCGAGGCGAGTTTAGCCTCGGAAGTTTCCTGGGAGTGCACCGATCTCTTTTCGGTGGTTGCCATCGACACATCCTCTTCTTGGCTCTCCGATTCGGGCCTGTCATTTGCTTGGAATGCTACGTTCTCCTGAACTAAGGCACTAAAAGTTTCGATTGGCGTTTCGTCCAAATTAAGGAATTCGACGTCCTCGTGCGTGTCCCAGAACCCGACCCGGCTCCAGAAAATCTGCGCTCGAAGAGAAAGCATCATGAGGTACAATTTGACGAGAATCGGTTCGAACGCCAGATCCAGAGTAGGGGCAACCAAGTGTTCCAGTGGCCGCTTGAACTGAAAACTGTTGACGTATGCAGTCTCGTCGAACAGTCTATTTTGTGGCAACTTGTAGATATTGGCGTGGACCAAGCGCAATTTCGCGAAAAAAGTGCAAATCGCGCGGAGTTTCACGAGACAGAAATTACAGAGCGGATACGAGCCCACGACAGCATGCAATTCGCCACCAATCTCGGTGGTGGTGCCTGGTCCTGCAGACACCCCGGTTTCCGTGGCGGGGCCATACAACTTGAGATTATAGAGACGGGCATGTTCCAACAAATCGCTCTTCAGTTCTCCACAGAAAGCGCATGCATCTTTTAAGGCCACTGGCACTTCATTGCCCTTTTTCAATCCTTTATATGTCAATTTGAACGTTTCATTGACACCCGCCACTGGCTCAATAATTGCTTTACCTTCTACTATAAGTCCCCAGAACGACTTGCCTTTTGACCACCGGCTCATGAAATTGTTGCCGGTCAATGCAGGAATCACCGGTACACACGGCTCGAGTTCCTCGGTCCATAACTTCTTGAAGTATTTGAGTGTCTTCAAACTGGCCAATTCAAAGGGAAATTCTGGTTTGATGAGCTGGTATACAAAGCCCTTGAATTCAAGCTGGTATGCGGGTAAATCAAATCTTACGGCACGGCCACGCACGCCGTAGAGAATCTGCTGAAGCACGGTAAAGTTTGCTGAATCCAGCAGGGAATCTTCGACGCTGGCGTGGCGCAGCGTATCAAAATCGAACCGCTGTTTTTCAACTCTCGGCGTGTTCGCACGGGATTCCCGCTGCTGATCTTCCATCTTTATGAATAGCTGTTTCAAGTCACGGAGCTGGTCCTGTAAGTTTTCGATGATCAGGTCCTTTTCCGCCAACTCCTCGATCAACTTGCGGTTTTTCAACTTGAAATTGTATGCTTCGCGACTAGCGTTCGACACCATTTCGTTGGCCTCGTTGAATAGCGACGCAGTCAAGTCCTCGACCTCGCCCTCCAACTGCTTATTTTTCGCCTCTGCCGCCGCTTTCTGCTGAGACACCAGCGCGAGGGTTGCCGTCATTTCCGCGAGTTGGCGCGATAGCGTTTCATTTCTTGCTACCGTGGTTTCCAAAAGCAAAAGACGCGGTTTAATCTGCGCCAGCTCTCTTCGAAGTTGTAGGAGAGATTCTTCCAAATGTGACAGCTTCGCTACCTCGGTAACAAGACGCGTAGAAAGCGCAGTCACTTCGTCGGCCAACCGTTTATCGATATCTTCCATCTTTTGAAGTGATATTTCGTAAAAGTCTAGTTTTAAGCGTGAAAATTCTACTACGTAAATTTGATCCCGGTTAGGATGTGTTTCACCGAGGTAGGACGTATGGTTTTGGCGGAACGCGCGGTATCAGCCCGCCACGCTGCGCCAGGGTCTTCCATTTCGCGTCTCATTACTTTGATTGCAAAACTCGCGACAGGAAAGATTTAAAACGATCTAAATTTGAAACCGGGAAGAAAAGAGAGCAAAATCTCCAGATCTCAGTAACTTTTTATTCGAACCCTAAAAAATAAATGTTCCAGAATTTGAATCTAGTACTATAAGGGACTGTATAGTGCGGCAGGCGCATAGCGCGGCCAGCAATCAGGGCAATCTCAGCCTCAAATATCGCTAGGATTTGCTTTGAAGAAATACCTACTTGCTCAAAACTTGGCATCCGTTTTCTGAAAATTAGTCATATTTACCCACTTTTCAATGACATATCAAATCGGTGCCCTGTCAGGCGCAAGCCGCGCCCTTGTTCTAGATTGCTAGAGTGTAATAGAATTTATGAGTCGCAGAAAGAACTGATAATGGATCTCATTCCAGCTTGAGTTCAAAGTGCATTTCATAAATTGAAATTCGTATCATTCTTTTTATTCGAATGTGATTTTTCTGCAGATGTCAGATTCCGTCGAGCGCAGTTGACAGCAACTACGGCTACGAACTGATTTCTCTGCGTTTAGAAGTATGGGAAAATTGGTAAAAAGTTCTCTTTGAAAACAGGTTCTGTATTAAAGCTTTTAAGAAAAACTTCAACCAAATTAAACAGTTATATCACGTTTATGGGATATATATGACTTTATCCTGCATCGAATTTATGATGAGATTACCTTTTTCTACAGTTCAAAAAAGGTCTTATGCATATATACCGTGGCGAATTTTCATTTGGAACCACCTTGTTTTAGAAGCAAAAGAAACCTCTGTCCTCAAATGAGACAAAGCGGTAGGATCTCGAAGATGCAAAATCTCGTATTAAAAGTTGCTCTCGAAATAAAAGATTTTTGCAAGATGAGATACGATGTTGTCGCAAAGATCTTCGATCTTTGGGAATCTCTCACCGAATGTGAATAATATTGTCCAGTAAGAATATCGTTTCATGGAATCATTTATATTCTTAAAACCCCGCCATATTGTCCTCGTGATCTTTTGGCACGAAAAACCTCTCACCATTAATGTTTTGCCACAATTACAGAATTGCTTTCACAGTGGCATTGGCTGTATCACAGCCATGGCTAGTAATGCTTGACCTGGCTTCTTCAAATGTGAGAGGAGCAATACCAAGAGTGCTTAAAGTTGAGGATTTTGCACAGTTCATGTATCACACACCACCAAAGCTTTTATATTTCCCGCCAAAGATCAACAGACTAGAATGTGACCTGGCAGAGCGGAAGATTGCATGGTTGTTTGACCATCTCAAGCTGCACATTTCCGAGTCTCGCTTCAACTCGCCCAGCTTTAAGAAACAGCATGCCAACTACAGCGAGGAGTTACGAATAATTGAACAAACAACAAAATGTCTGTCTGAGCCCAGTGACAAGGGTCCTTCAAAAAAATTCGCTTTTGCGAGACATATGTACGAGGAGATGGGTGAGGCTTTACAAATACTTGAACGCTTTTCAGACAAGAGAACTCCACAGAGGTTTTACGTATGCTCAGCGGTGCATCTCCGAATATGGCTTTTTTGCTTGCACAACAACATGGGAAATTTAAGGCTGCAAGTTAAATTCATTGAGTCGAAACTCCTCGAGTCGCGAAGAATGTTATCGCTGTGGAAAAACGAATTCAAAGCATTGTCAGCCGTTCCTGAGGAGCATATTCTTCTCTTCGAGTATCAAAGAAGTAAAGCGGAGGAGGTGATTGATCGTTTGTGGTCACAGATCCCGAAAAGAAAAAACGGAATTTATCTTATGAGAATTTGAGCCATTCAAGGCTGAAAGTTTTTCAAGACCATCAACCAAATTTCGAAAGAGGTCGAGATATTCCAACATCAAATCTCTGGAAGCGTGAGTATCAAATTCTGGTCATGGCCAACAACACTCTTCAGTAAGGTCACTACGCGATCGAAATATAAAAGCAATAAATTCACTAAACTATACGTGTCCCGAAATATACTTCTCAGATTCCAGCCGTAGCCGAAACTTAAGTGACAAAGTTCTGAGGAGCGTTGGTTGAGTTGGTGCGGGGGGTTTGGTCCACAGTGACACCAGCCTCAGACAAGAGCTGGGAGGCATCGATACCAACTGCCTCGGCAAGACGCAAGCATTCAGGGAAGATGATGGCGAGTGCCTGTTTAGCCTCGAGCATGTCGACCTTGTCGTCTCTGGCCACGTTTCTAGAGGCGCTGGGGAAAGCAAGAGCAATGGAAAGAAGGCTCAAGAAAGATACTGTGGAAAATTTCATGGTAGTCGATAAAAGGGTCTTGATCGGTGGAAGGTGATGAAGATAATTTTGAAAAAATATAATGGAAATTGCTGCTCTTAAATAGTTCAGAATGGTGCTGGCTTATTGATGTTTTCCGAGATGAAGATGCTAGGGCTGAGGCAGTGATTATGGCTAGATCTGATGCGTTTTCGCACCCATTCACTGTGTATGTGAGGCGTTGGGCCAGTGCGGGGAGTAACAACCGACATATAAGCTTGACGTTAGGATCGTGTGCAGTACGTGACGTACTACGCCTCGGTTCCCCGCTTTAAACGAGGAAGGAAATTTTTACAGCCATTTTTTTCCAGCGGCTTGATATCGAGTTTTTTCAGACGTTTGTATATTTTATGTGAGTGTATAAGGATTTCAGGCCACTGACTTACGCTTTCACTGAAGAGTTTTCTTGAAATAGTTAGTGCTTCTGTGATGGTGTGAAAATGCCAACACGAGTTCATGCAGCACCCAAGACTTAGCATCTTGTATAGCCACATGATCTAGAAGCCCCTTTAGGATCTTTACGAAATCGAGCCAAGCTGGGCCTTCTTTGTTGAGCAAGACTTTGTTGTCCGCTTAGAATTGAACATCCTATTTCGGAAGTCACTAGGTACCTGATTAGTGGAAACAGTAAGATGAAAAAGACATTTTCTAGCTTTTGAAAGATCAATATCGTTGGAAGAATATTTGGCGAGACAAACATTAGTGAAACTTATGAGTCTGGGCATACCGATCAATTCAGCCACTTTGCCACTTTGCCACTATGTACGAAATTTTGGAGAACAGACGTGAGATAATTTTCTAAAAGATTCCCAGATATCCGTTCGGCTTCTCCTAAAAAAAATCTGATATGTTGGGAATAAATTGAGTTTAATCATAAGACTGACTCGCAAATTCACTACTCTCTAGAAAGTTCACCATCGCACATATGGAGTACTGCTTATATGCGATATACCTGCGTAAGGCGAAGTTTCGATAAACTTAATTGCTTGTAGTTTTTAGAGAGAAGTGTATGTGTTCAAGCTTCAAACTTTCTGAGAAAACTACATGTCTGCGAAAAGCTGTCGCTATTGAATGTGCGAATTAACCCTTTGGAAATCGCAGAAGACAAAAATCGCTTAATATTCCAATGGCAGAACCACTTGGAAACCCTTCAAGTTCGATTTGAAACAATCTTGAATAAACCATGGATGGAAAAAAAAAACGAATAAAAGTGACATCAGCATCACTCACTTAGTAACAAAGTTGCTGGGGTTCTGGGCTTTTTGCATGGCCTCACCAATGACTCCTTCTTCAAGCCAAGCGCATCGATAAGGTGAATACACCAGGGGAAGATCAAGTCAACCGCCTGTTTCACTTCAGCTTCGTTTGGAGCGTCCTCGGTTTTGGCGACATTTATTGGGGTCGCGATAACATAAGAGGCAAGGACGAAAACGGAAATGGTAGAGAATTTCATGGTGTGGTTTATTGGTGATGATGACGACTTAGGAGAAGATGATGAAAAAAATGAGGTGGAAACAATTTTGGTTTTAACAAGTTTTGAAAATCAGGTGGCCGCAACTAATCCATTTTCCATTATCCATCAATGACTTTTGCAATCGAAAAATCGGCTGTGCTATTGCTTTTTTGTGCCTTGTGCGCTAATTCAGATGGACGATCTCTGCAATCGCCTATACACACCACCCGATGCCCCGCTCGCCCCTCGCAAAAACAGGAAACTTTTATATCAAAAAAATTGCTGTTGTTGTTCTCCTCTCTCTGTACAAAATTTTTGGCGGATATTCAAGACTGGTATCAACGCAATCTGGGGACGAAGGTCGTGTGAGCACGTGACTTAGCAATGCTCAACCATTGCCCCACATTGCGGGATTTGCAGCTGCGGGCAGTGGCGAACTGATGATTCATTTGGTATCGCACTGAAGAAAAATCATTGTTATCAACACACTCACAGAAGCGTTTTGTGAGTCTAAGGTAAACGAATGACTTTTTAGAGCTTTACGATTTTGAGGCATCGAATGGATCAGAGCGTAAAGAATTAAAAGGGCGACTTTGCATTATCACCAAGAATTCACCTGTTAATTACTGCTAAAATGTGTGATCAACTTCGCGGAAATTAATTGAGAACAACACTGACCTTCATTTAAATTTTTATACTCATGTATTCAAGTACAATTGCATCAGCTTCTTCAAAAGAGTACTCACTTTCACAAGTATAATAATCCGGAGCCCGGACGCAAGAACAAGAAACTTTGCCAATCTTTCGAAAGGAATTTATCATCAAGCTTGCATGTCTGTGCCGCATATCAGCCAAGAATAACACGCAGTGGCTTATAATGCTTGCGAATCGCTTCCAGTTCTAGAGCATCGTGACGATTTCGCTTTCTTCGCTCGATTGGTAATCACTGTCGTCATTATACGCCTCCCAGTCGAATGAGTTATCGACTTTCTCAGAATTTTCATGGTACTTGTTGCGATGCAGCTCTAAATCTTTATCATTATAGCCGAGAAAATGCTTGGCGTAATACTCGATGAAGTCGTCGAAATCCTCTAGACCCTCCGTCATTTTGATTTCGTTTTCAGTCATTGCTGGTGCTTCTTCAAGAATATCGGGATCTTCCAAGGCAGCAGCGAGGTTTTCAAAGAATCCATTTTTGGAAAACTGCGCACTAAAATCAGCTGTATCTTCGAGTCCAGTAAAAAGCACTTTATCGTTCTTTGAATTCTTGCTGGTATCGTGGGCTTGAAGATCGACCTCTTTTCCTTCCTCTTCTTCTTTTGAAAAGAACTTATGGCGCGCCATATAACGTGCTTTGTCTTCCGTATTCAACAAACATACTGGTCTCCTCCAATCAATTTGCAATTGACTGTCGCCACAATCAATTGATTTCGCTAGTTTGAAATTGTTTGAACATCCCAAATGCTGGAGATTATGTAGGAGAAACATACTCAGAAAGTTATCTGCAGCAATATCTTTATCTAGTTGTTGAATCAAGCGGTCAATTTCCACAGAGTTGGCCCCTGCAAACGCTCTGTTGGTATTAGCCTTAATTGACACCGAAAGCCATTGTGCAGCGGTCAAACTGCTCGTAAATGCTTCACTTTTAGTGTTGGCGTCTGAAGCAGCCACTGTGAATGGAATTTCATCAGATAGTAGATCACAAGGAAGATTGTCTAGCTCGATGTTTGTAGGGTCAAAGTCACTAAAGTCAGGAAACGCTATACAAGATGGATTTTCCAATACCCAATTAGCGAGTTTCCTAGGTATATAAACGTGCTGGACATCACTTACCAGAGTAATTAGATGTGGATTCTCATTGGCAAACGCTTGTGATACTTCTCTCGTGAGCGTTTCAATGACACGCGCATTACCTCCCTTGAGTGCGTCCATAGCCTTCTCCAATTCTATTTCAGCGACAAATTCCCCGTGTTCATTATCCTCGGTGTGTCCAGAATCGACCAACAATACTTCCCCATTGTGGAGCCAGAGTCTATTAATGCTGAGTTCCGAGTCCATTAATGAAGGAGCCAGAAAATCTCGCCGTAAGGCATCGTGCTCGATCGTATCCCACATATGTACGAATAACCTATTTTTGAGGGAAAACTGCCACATTAAGTAAGTGAAGTACATTTGATGGACGGGAGATTTATATCGCATTTCTAGAACACTAAATTTCTGCCTGGTATAGCTGAAATCCAGGTCTTTGCGGCTGAGGCGGATACGATGTGGATTATATCTATTTACTGTTTGAATGAAATTTGTCAAATCCAGCATTTCTTCGGGGGCGCCCCATATTATAGCGAAACACCGGGGGCCGTAGCCGAGAAGCGAGTATTCACTTCGCGATAATACAACATGGCGCGGATCAATGCTCATTTGATACTGTAGAGATGATAAAAACGCAATCAAAAGATTTGATAAAAGTGCAATTTAGCAGTCAAAGTGGAATCAAACGACGTAAATGCGTCATCTACATCACCGATGGACCCAAGGTCACGTGATCTATGTACGCGATAAGATCAATGCGGTTCTCGTGACTCTACTGACAGATTAAAAGTATACTCAGAAGTCTATATTTTACTCGCAAAACGCTCATTGATCGATAAAAAATATTTCAAAAGTTTTATGGAAGGGAATCTAGAGAGAGAATATGCGATTTAGCGGGCGAATCCGGCCAAAGTTTTATGATTTGCTTTCTTTTAAGTAGCCGCGATTTTTTTAGAGAAACCACATCATAGAAATTCTCGGTCATTCCTCATTTTCTTTTTGAAAAATCACAAATATTGCATGTCGATGTAACTCGACATCTAACGACTTCCAAAAACCCAGTTATTTAAAGAAGCAACATTTTGTTCCAGTGACCAAGCTAGGCAAACACACGCCCGGTTCCGGTTCCGGTCCTGGATAATGGGTAATATCATCGCCTCAAAAGGCTGGTCCGCAGTGGCGCCTTGCTTGAATTAAGGAGAATAGAGAAGTCGCTTCCTGGAGCCGGCAAGAAAAGACATTTTTGATTACCTCTACTGATCTGCTTAGATTAGATTTTATGCCTTAATCAATGTTCTAAGATTGCAAAGTTGGCGTAACAACTTTTGTAAGTTCACCTCTTATATAATTTCTAATTCTCTTCTTCATCAAGATTGTCTAGTTGTTGAGCGTTTTTTTTTATCTGCGCGGCTGCAAAATTTGTTCATAGTTCGCGCGACAATTCTGTCATTCAACTGCTCCGACTCGGAGATCCTGGGGCGCGCCTACTCTCATTGATAGGACGCGGTAAGGTCTCGGCGCTCTTCTTGGATTTATTCACCAATGTCCTCGATGCATACCTCGATAGCTTTATATTTGGATATTTCTATCACCCAATGGATCGTTTCATGAATCTTTTCCATAATTGATGCCAGACTATTAAACTGATGATGTCGCAGCAACTCCAGATAAGCAATCATGCACCGGCGCTTGGTAATTTCCCCGCCGAGATCCAATTTCAAATTGCACTATTTTTGAACCAACACGATGCATTGAATCTTGCCAAAACCGGAAAAGTCATGGCCCCGATATGCCTCCGTCGTCTTTACGAAGTGGTGGTGGTCGACGCCGATTACTCGCAATTTGAGAAAGAACGCAACCATTGCTATACGTACGTCAAGCTGCTGTACAATTTTAAAAAAATGCTTCGCGCCAGCCGTCGAAATTCCATCAGAGCTTTCCAGGTGCTCAATCTCCCTTATTTGATTAGTGTTTTTGACGTTGACTTGGGAAACTTGATTGCAGAATTTCTCGGTGGATTGACCAATTTGAAATATTTCGAATGGCGCATAGATAATTTCTCCATACTGCAATTGCAGTCCATACGGAATCTCGGTCTGATTCAATCTCTAAGTTTGCGTCTAAAACTCAGTACTGGCGACTTACTGGGCTCTCAAACCATGCGCTTTGATCGCCTCACGCGACTTCATATCCTGCCGTTCCTATCTCTTGAACATCTTAGGAACTTGAACAAATTTTTTTTGGAGAATTCCACAAATGCTGCTTCTTTGGAGTCTTTGCAATTGGCCAGGTTCGAGCACCCCCGCCGACTCTTCTTAGGCTGTGTTCTGGCTGATCTCGACGCCGGGATCCGACTAGATCCAATCTCTCTTCCCAAATCCGCGGAATTCGAGACCGATACGATTCAGACTCTTTTCAAATCGAAATTCACCCATCGGATCTCAAGCTTGTCTCGGCTTTGTCTCAGTAGCGTGATAGTCAGCGAACAAGATGCAACCTTGCTCATTGACTCGGGGGTTCTTCGTGACCTTCAAACTGTTGGATTGAGGGATGTTTGGGAATTCGCAAGCTTGGACCAGGATTTGCGAGCGACCGGATTCTTGACCCGTATAGCCCCACATCTCAAGAAATTAGCACATTTGAATATCGAGTTCAAGGAATGGCATCGGGATACGGTGGCACGGTTCCTAAGTAGTATTCCCCCGCTCACAGGCCTCAAACTCTGGATTCACATTAATCGATGGAAGGCAGCGAATCTAGGCGTCGATGCGATTCTAAAGTATTATGCCAAGGCATTGGCCCAACATGGATCCTTGCAAAAGTTAGCATTGTACGTGAATAGTGGGCCCTCACACACATCTCCAGTGAAAATGCCATCCTCGCTTCTCTTCACTCTAGGAAATATCCTGTCACTTACCCATCTCGGGCTCAGTCTCGGCGAAATAAGCGAAAAAGATTTGTTACAGCTGAACTTGGAGAAAATGACAAATTTACGGTTCCTTGATTTGGGAGAAATGCTCCCAAGCATGCTCGTGCATCTGCGGACTCAAACGGCCGAAGCCTGGGACTGCGTGTGGACTTTTGCAATGGACTTTTGTACACATCAGCGGAATTTGAATTATGTAAAGGTCGGCAACCGAGTCTTTGAATTCGACCATGATACGGTGCACGAGCGAGTTAATCTTCATCGATGGTTTGAAGACCAGGCTCTGATTTGATGAGACAACGGCAAGAGCTGTACAAAGTGTTGTGCTACACACTCCATGCATTTTTTGCATCCTGGGGACTTTGCATTTGTACTTACAATTATTTTGTCAGGATCAAAGCAAGTGTTTCACTAGGTCGCCACTCGAATGGAGTACATCTCGTAGCACACTCACAAAAGAGAGACTGTTCTGAGAGTATCTTTTGTTTATATGCGGCACCTGGGAACGGTTGATTGCAGCAAATGTCTACTAGTAATGGTTACTGTAAAGTTGCTTAAGAGACTCTAGATTGTCATGAACCGGAAGTGCGTTAGAAAGAGTAGAAACCAGAAATTATTGATATGAAAGAAATCCTTATGTGATGTAATGTTGCAATTGAAAGGCACTGCAATAAATCAGTCTGATCGTGTATTCCATTAATCGGATTAACAGCCCTGCTTCTTCACGTGATCGAAAATAAACCACAGGTAGAATTTGCAGCTCATTTGCGGCGTAATTCGAGTTCTTTTGTCTGCGATTAACTATTCCTGAATGCCACAAGACATTACCAACAAAATCCAACAAAAAAAAAAAATGACGCTTCGGCTATCATCATCTTGAGAGAAATATTCGAAATGCGATATCGAGGATTTGAAAATTTAAGCTGTTGATGAAGATTGACGAAAACGCGGTGGGTTGGAAAGGAAAATTGTGTTCATGTAGGGGTTATATCGCATCTCGGCATCCTGTGTGCAGCTTAAAAAAAAAAAAAAATCAGCGGAAGCTACGACCAAGAAAGTAAAAATGCATTTTGTTCATTATTCGTGTCTATAAATTAAAGGAACAGCAATTCTGGGCAAGGCCTCATTCGTTAAAATAAATCGTGATGCTTTCGTGTCGCGGCGCCTAGTTGCTTCTGAAGCCAAGGCCAAAGAATTGGCCGAAAAAGGTGCCCTCGTACTTAGGCTTGAACTTGATGGCGTTCAGTCTAATATCGGCCATGATCTGGGCCTCCTTCTCCTGGGCGGTTCTCTTGACTGGGTCCATTGCAAAAAATAAGGGAATAAATAATCGATTAATTGATTGGGGAAACGTAGGGTCAAATTCACCTGCCGAGAGCACTTCTTATAAACTTTTCGCCTGAGTCATATGGTGCGATGCGTATGGCATGGCGCGTTTCGGAGCCGAGTGGTAGGTATGGCGCTCTGTGTGCAGGACCCGTCGATATCACCGGCAAGTTTATCAGCAAAGTGGTCATAGCAGCCTTATAATTGGGGTATCATTCAAATCTTAAAATGACTGTAAACTTCATTCTTGCATTTTATTGGTGTTATGGCCATAACTGGTCGTATTATCGCCGAGCATTGTCTTGCCAAATGTTATGGCGCTACTTTTCCTGCACCACAGTCGCACGCCCGAGGGCGGACTAACGGCGCCCACAACTCCGTGCGCGAGCGAGCGTGTGGCCTATCGCCGAACTCCGAAGTCATCGCTGTGATTTTGTCGTGACTCGCACCGCGTGACAAATCAGCAATTGCTCAAATTTGCGGCGAATCATAATCGATCGCATTTTTTCTTTTCTCTTTCCGTGATTTGATGGCAAAAGAGAGCAACTGAACTCGCAAAGTCTATCTAAGCCATGTAGCAACAAAGACAGAATTATAGGCTCTAGTCTCATTGAAAGAAAACAAGCCAATCAAATTTCCGTCCACCGATGTGCTGGCATAGTGACATCGAATTCGAACCAATTTCAATTCTTGAATTATTTTCGTATCCATGGATTAGCGCCGCGCTTTTTTCCTCTCCCATTACGCAATCATGTTCGCAATGCTGCAAAACCGTTTTGCTGGAGGTTGTTCATAGTCAGATGTGACGACCTTGATCTAGCAATTCAACTCTTGAAAGCATTCATCGAAATTCGCACCCCGCAACTTCACTTTCAGTGCATTCCAACATGATGCGAAGCAAACAAGATAACATCCGTTAGGCTCAAGGAGCTGACGAAAGAAATGATGAAATTCTCTTGGAGATTCGGTTTCTCGAATGAATCTCAGAAGAAGACCCCCTCAGAAAGTTATTTTCAGAGGTAAATACTTTGAGTTTAATTGCAATCCTCTTCGGAATAGGGAGGATCAGGTTGCCAAGCATACAACAAATGAATGAATATCTTATTGGTCCGAGCGCCCTCAGAGAAAAGGCACCTTGTGACAAACCTGTTTTGGACACATTTCTTCTATCTAAGTTCACGGAAAGTCCTTTAGAACTAAGAAGAATCAGAAGCAGCCCAGAGAGCATCCTGGAGATAGTGTTTGAGAAAAGTCCCCTAGGATTTGAGAGATGATCATCCAACCGCGATGAAAACGTTCTTGAGAATGTCCCTGCGACCTTATTGATATTCGGAAGGCGAAAATTCAAGGAGCCGCCGGAAAATAGGACCAGTCGGTCTTAGAATTAGGGGTTCACGATCAGACAGAATGAAGTGACCAAGCCAGATCGTAGGGTTTAGCCAAGGCCACAAGAATATCGCCCGCAACAAGTTGTTTGGGTTTGACGAAAGGCGCTTAGCATTTCTGAAATCTTATACTATTTGGCGAAGCGGGATAGCTAGAGAAGTCCCGCCGAATTTGGAGCATAAGAACCAAGCCAAGTCCCCAAACACCAGGCTTCGAGCCGAAGTCAGCCAGCACGAAGAACGAAGGCAGATGGGAAATAGTTGTTTTCGAAATGTAATTATGCATCGACGTGATTTCCGGATTCTGTATGAATAGCAACTTATCTTTCTAAGTGAGAAGAATACGTGTGTGAAACGGGCGCAGCGCAATCTTTTGAGGAAATATTTTCGGGGATGAACAGAGGCTGATTTTGATGTCAATTCGACTTGGCCGTTTTTATTTTTGTAGAACTATTTCGTTGGCCTTCTCATACTTTATATCAATTCAATCGTGTGCTGATCAATACTCCCAAGCCGTTTATGTATTGCTCTTGATCTGATTGCCGGCGTGCGGCTGGTCTTATCTGCTCGATAATTGATGGTCTGGCAGTTAAGTATTTGAATTTGTTTTTTGATGAATCATCTGATTTTCTTTTTGTATGGTTTGAACTTCAAAAGAAATTTGTTATACAAAGGGGGTGAGAGTCAGTAAATTTGGACAGCAACAATGAACTCGCGCGGCTGATCAAACGCAAAAATATATGGCTGCCGCTGGCGGGTTCTACATGACGTAATTGAGATTCAATATTGGAAAAGAAAATCGTACCACTTTCATCCCATGAAATTGCTCTTTGATGGGCGTCGCCCCGTTGCATGTTGCAGAACCAGCATTGTCGATGACGAGGGTGAATTCGTAAGTTGAAGAGTGCAGGCGGCCAGCAGTGCGCGCTCTTTTCACGTCATTCCTTATTGTTGCGTCGTATATACCGTCGCTCTGTGAGTGAAGAAATTTTTCTGGCCGCGCGCTCCATTTAAAGTGATGAATACACACTTAATTTGGGGAGCCTCAGCCCCCCTCATTCGCGAGATTTCTCGCATATTTCCAGATGTTTTTATCTTGGAATTTAAAGTCGCATAAATTCACTTCAGGAAAAAACTGCAACGTAAGCTCGTCGCTGGAAATTTTCTGGAAACCAAATCTGATGAATGACGTCGGATTTCCTTGGCGCCTAAACTCGTGACAGCGATGATTGATCGTGCAGTACAGCTGGATTCGCGCATCAGGCGTGCAACCCATGAATGTCGCAGCAATGCTTGCTCTGTATCCAGGATGATCTGACTAACAAACTGGACAACGCGACACGCAACTATTGTGGTTTCTTTTTGGTCCAGTTCAAGGTCATGAATCGATTTTCACATGGTCTAATTGTTAGCAGTAGACTTTATTAAAAAGGAAAAGTTTTTGGGAAGAAAACCCCTGGCGCTGGTGGTTTGAGTCTCACATAATGTCGTGCAGGCATCTCCTTTGAGCTAGGTACAGCAAGAATCGGCGATTAATAAATTTCAAGAGATTCGGCCCATGGTACATAGTATGATATCCAGAATTCACAGCTATTGTATTTTACAACAATGCGATATTTCAAACACGATTTTTTGTTTTGTTCTACATCTTACGGCAAAATCTCTAACTTCGTAAAAACAGCTAAAGCCTATTTGGCCAGGTGCTTCAAATCTGGCATTTCTCAACACTACGAGCGCAAAGGCTCACGCCGGCTGCTGCTGGGGTATGTAATCCTGTGTGCGTATCTGCGAGTAGTGCACGCTGCTCATTTTGCGCAATGGTGATGATTGCCTGCATTATCTAAGTAACGATGCGAATCGCTGATTTCCAGCACCAGATCACCCCTTCCCCCTAAATCTGAAACTCCCGTTGCTTTTTTCGTACTTCAATTTTTATTTTCTTAAGAGCAATTAAACCTGTTTTTTTCTTGGGTTGCATCATCTCTGCAGTCATCGCACACACCTTTCACCGCTGGGTTACCTCATCACCATACCAGCTAACTCCGGTCGCCCCCTCCCAACAACCACCACTCTTTTGCGTGGCATGTACTGCTCTTCACGCTAGATAACTAAGCAAGAAATTACCTTAGTATCAGCCCTTCTGATTCTGTGCTCCTGAGCCCGAGGTGTATGCGAAATGCGTATTTTCAGTGAGAAACGTAGAATTGCATCCTTTTATAAAGTCTCTTTAGACTTTGAATTCTTTAAGTGAATTTTGCCGGGCTCGCCTAAGCATTGGCTAAACAAGTCTTCGCGCACGTGTGTTTTTTCTGGTGGGCAGCAAGAAAAGGGGAACGTCATCACGTGACGTGTTTCTGTAGCAACCGGATATAAACCGCCATTCCGGATTTAAGAAATTTGCGCAAACGGACACTTTGCCTTAAGTTTGTCTTCGCCTAGCAACCAAGAGTTATCCACCTTGCCTGACTTCAGATAAAATTGCTCCCACAGGATTTGTTAATTCCCAGATTAGATATACCGTTCCGAACCGGTCGGTTGCCAACGCCATTAATCATGGGAAGCACGGTCTGTCTGCATTCCATTCCGAGCATTCCGGGCTGCAGCGATGGTAGCTGGGTGAAGTTGGAATAACCCCCTAACTTTTACAACTCTCTTGTTGTAAGTGCACAAAAAAAAAATTAATCCTTGAAAATTTTGCAAGGAGTTCAGGATTCACGAACTCAAATCTCGCCCTTAGCAGGGCGAGGGCGATGGCGAGTGGTGCATGCAGGCGACGCCAGTTCAAGAAAAAAGCACTTATTTCGAGCGTGCATGCGTCATTGTACGGCATATCGCGCAGAGATGCGTCTGGTCAGGCGTGACCTGTATGACCGCGCATAATGGCGACGCAAGCGACGCACGTACAATGGGCAGACGCCTCGATAAAATGTGCGCTAATGACGCGACTGCATGGCTTCTCCATCCCAGACAATCGAACAATCCTGATGTATTTTAAGTCTCAGCTTCCGCCCTCCTATGTGCGGCTGTTCCACCGATTTCGAGATCCCGCTTTTATACGAGTATTTCAAGCCATCCCGCATCGCTTGATCCAGCTTCCATCGTTATCTGTCTGGTTCGTTTCTACAACTTTTTTCCCGATCCCCACTCGTTGAAAGGTCGGCTCCTCCTCGAGCTTCCTATCTGCGACTGCCCGTCCTCGATTACCGCTGCGCCTGATCTGAAATCGTGTGATTTCTTCACCCGCTTCTTTCCTTGATTTCCCAGCCGCTGTCTGTCTTTGTTGTTTCTACCGATGTCGGTCTCCCCTGAAAAGCTGGAAAAGCACAACGTGGCGCTGATATTAAATGACAACGAGCACAAGCACGAACGGTCGCCGGCGGCTGTCCTGTCTGTGGCGTCGACAAATTTATCGCCCGGCATTCTGGGCCCCGCGTCCATCGCCACTCCGCTCTCTACGTCGACTTCCGCCCCGCCGTTTCCCGGATATGCGACACAAACAGGCATGCCAGCTCCACCAATGTATTACCAGGGCCCGCCGCCGCAATACCCACCGTATGCTTACGGAATGCCACATGCCACAGGTCCCCATCCGTTTCCGCACGCCCATCTGGCTCCAGAAATGTATGCGGGATACCCTAGACATGCGGGACAAATGCATCAGACTCCTCTGCAGATGATGCCCGCGTACATTCCCCACCCAGCGTCACATATGCCGGTTCCCGGTCAACCGTACGGGCCTGGAGGAAACGACCCCTATGGATATTATCCAAATTATCCGCACCCCAACACGCGACATCCGTATTATCACCCGCACGGCCCAAACCATGAGGCGCCCAAGCAACGGCGTTTTCGACGCCGGTACTATCAGATCAACCGGAAGTATGGATGTCTGTTCCCTGGGTGCACCAAGAGCTACGGCTCGCTCAACCATCTCAACACGCACATAGTTACGAAGAAACACGGCCTGCGCAAGTCCAAGGCCGACTTCAAGCCCACCGACGATGCACATGCAGGCCATGATGCCGAACACAGATTCTACGAGCAGGAAAAGCGTCATAGAGAAATGGAAAATTACTATGGGCAGTATGGACACGGTGGCCCGAGCCACGCACCGCCATTACAGGATTTTGGCCAAACACTAAGGTACCCTGATCCTCGACGCAATAGTGTCACGAGCCAGGATCGGCGCACGAGCCATAGCGATAGTGTGGTGAGCGTGTCTCCGCCGCAGAGCCATCCCCTCTCGTACCCAATTGCAACGTTGCAGTATCCGGGCACACACCACGCTCAGCAGCCCTCACACCCGCAAGGGCAACCTCCTGCAAATCCACTGGCACCTTTAATCATTGGCAATACTCCCCAGCCATGGGTTTCTTCATGGCAAGCTCTGGGTTTCCTGGCTTTGTCTGGAACTGTGAGTGCTAGTACGGGATTTCCCGGGATGATTCCTCAGCATACACCCGTAGTGGCTTCTGAAGCAACAGACGCGGAATCTCGAGCTCCTCGAGTACAAGAGATCGCTGGAAAGCAGGATTGATGAGCGAGCATATAAGTAGGTTGGAATAGAAAAATTAGCATAGAGTTTATAGAGTGATATAACGAGCAGCATCAAGTGCATAATAAAGAAAGCACGAACAGTGGAAGTGGAGTGGAGATTATTGGCATTGACTACAGGTGTAAACGGAAAGATGGCTATGTAGTGGAGATACTATAAGTGAGGATACACAAACATTAGAAGAAAATATGAGGAGGAGCTTCGATGGAGGACACATTATGGAGGAAGTTTAATGAAGGAGACATGATGGAGGAAAGTCAAGGGAATATAATGAAGGAAACACTATGGTAGAAACTTGGTGAAGGAAATATAATCGAGCGAACACTATGGTAGAAACTTAGTGGAGGAAATATAATCAAGTGAACGTGATGGAGAATATATCATTGAGGGAACATCATGGAGGAAACACAACCGAGAAAGTAAAAGGGGAAAAACTTGATGGAGGTGACATAATGGAGGAAACCTAATGGAGAAGATTTGATGGAAGGAAGTATAATAGAGTGAACTAAATGAGGGGAACTGAGGGGAGATGATGGAGTTATAAAGAAGGGAATATTATGGGAAAAAAATTGATGGAGGAAATCTAGTGAAGGAATCATATCGGAGGGAATATAGCTGAGGGAATTTAATTTGGGGAAACAAGATGGAAGAAAGATTCTGGAGTAAATATAATGGATTGAGTCTGGCGGGATATATCTTCGTAAATTTCGATATCGATTGGAAGAAGACAAATCCTTTTTTGGGTACTCTGATTCATGTTGATGCTGGTGGTATTAATCGTGGACTTAGCTGATTTCTGGAACGAAAGCCGGACATAGTTACTTTGTTCTTGGATTTGAGAAATGTGACGAAATCGATGGTCTTTTCTTTAGTGTGATTACGACCTAGATGGGTCGTAGCTTTGGGTTTTGGCGAAGTTCTTTCAGGAGAGCAAAATTTGTTGTTGTTGACAATTATTCAACCTTTGAGAAACGTGCATATTTGGGATCGGAGGGAGATTAAAAGGGGGTTTGGAGGCAGTGTTAATGGTCAAGAAAAAGAAAACGGAAGCAGAAGATAGCCGTTCGCAATGAGAAATGAAAATGATAGCAAAGAACTGAAAATTGTTTACATCGGGGAGAATTGCATTTGACACGCGGACCTAATTAATCAGCCACACAGGGTGCAGCTACCACCAATACACGTTGAGATCTCGTAAAAAACAGCATTCTGTACATGATTGTTCACCAACACTCAGTAATTCATAACTTAATTTTGATGGCTGACTTTCATAAAAGGCGTCCCCAAAAATTCTCTATTTTAGTATATTCCAACCCAGTATTGACAGGGCGCGACATTCCCGCTTGGGCCTGCCCGACAAAGGAAAATTTGCCGCGTGGAATCAACAGAGGAATTTCGCGAACGCTTACCCGTGAAACGGCACTGCCGCCAGCAACGTCAGAACGGCGAAATCAAGCGAGAAAAAGAAACGTGACGAGACACATTACGACTAATAATTAGGTAATATCACGGGTGCTCGCGAAATTACTCATCAATGCATCGATCCTTATGTTGCTGCCGCACCCTCAGTGACATCACGAAAGTATTCTTTCTGCTGCATCGAACGTGACCCGCGACAAAGTCTGAGTGTCGAAAAACAGTCTGATTCGAAAAAGCAATACGGCAAGCCTACAATGAACTACAAGTTTTGTTCTATTTCAATTGAATCTTGCGGTAAAATTGTAAGCGGCATCGTTGCCAATCTCATTCCAGATATTAGGCGCCTAGCATCACGTGTTGGGCGTCACCGGTGGTGCGCGTGCCAGCGACGCCTTAGCTTGCATGCAGTCTTGTTGCAGGATACCCGGGCTGCTAACTATTGCTCGTTGCAGAATTGATTATTTCTTGGCTTCCGCCCTATCCCGGTTACCAGGCACCAGGCTTCAATTTTACATATGCAGCGCATAGCAATTTGCAGTCGACGCGGGAATTATTCTCCGCCATTTGCATGTGAAATCGGACATGCGACACGGGCCAGCGGAAGCTTTTTGTGAGTTTTTTTTATTTCAAAAAAAGCATTTCCATCTCGTCCAATTTGAACTCACAAGATGCAGCAAGTGTAGCGATGTGAAGTGAGGAGTAGGTTTTGCCAAGAGCAAGTCGGATTTTAGAACCTACGGACTCGTATCTGGTAGACTCGAGCGAAAGATCACACTTGAAAGTTCAATCACAATTGAAAGACCAGTACATTTATAAAAGGTGAAACAAAAAACATTTTTCAGAATTAATCACGGTCATAATTGATGCATTCTTTCGACTTTTCTTGGATTTATTTAGCTCATAAATACGCACAGACTTGCTTTTTGACCCGTATGGAGAAGATGGACGGTCACGTGACAAGACTAATTTCAAGGATCACTAAAATTCATCCATCGATGTATCTGCCTAGTTTCTTCTAACCTTTGGTTCGAATATATTTTCTGAAAATCGACCAGAAAAAGGTTTATTTTACTGCATTCGATCGTGCGAAGATGTCCCCGATAGATCGTGCACTAACCTCAGTCCCTTTCGTACTTGCGAAGGAATCTACGACTCAACTATGATGGATTTCGACGCGGATCTAATTTCCTCTAGATTCCAGAATCACATAGAATATCGCTTTTTCCAAATTTCAATGCTGATGATTTTTACATTTTAAGTTTTTCGCCCGGAGGCGTTAAACGGTCGGTTGGAAAATTAGAGTTTTTCATTCGCATATACGACTTTTTTATAAAATCCCGCAGACGGAGTTCCGATGGTGAGATTTACTAATTGGTAGTCAGATAAGTAGGACGGCAACGCGGCAATTTTTGAGGCGCGTCCGTGCATGAGCAGTATGTGTGACACGTGAGGAGGCGGCCACGGACAGGCACCGCCTCCAAAAAAAATGAGTCTAGACCCTTCAGCAGGAAAGATTGGAGCCCCCGTGAAAAATTAGGGAAATATTGAGAGGGAAGATTCAGCTGGTGATTCGCTCGAGATATTCACACGCATTCCAGTTCATCTAATCAAAATCTTAGGAACTGTGGATGGCGCGCTGTTCTTGAGAAAACGTCTGGTACGAGAAAAAATTGTGGCTCCAATTCACAAGTTGTCAAGATGAGTTTTCGATTGGCTCCTTTTCCCACACGCAATGAGGAAATTTTCGTATGCACCTTCATGCCTGACGCTTCCTTCAACCACTGCGCACGCACAAATTACAGAGTGCGCCAATTCAGTCACGTGTTGGCAGATTCACTACTTGCTTATCTTGGTAGCGGCATCATCATTTAAAGAACATTGTCCTGGTTATCAAAAATGGAGGTATAGTTTCTGACGAAATCAGTCATTTACCCTCTGCGTAGATCTTGCGTCTTTGAGAATGAAAGTCGCATGAGAGATGAAGTCGTATGAAGTCTGAAAGCACTTCAGATTGCTTCGAAACATAAGCTCACTTCAGCTCATTTCAATATGAAATATTTGCCTATGTCGCTATCTGGCACGATGCATTGGCAATGACCAAATTAAGGTTTGCTCGTGACCTGCACAGAAAAAGGGTTCCCTGTTGTGTTTAGATAATACTCCCCATGACACACAATGGCAAGAGTGAGGGAAAGAATTTACCCGATTGATATTTTTTCACCCCAAAGAAATACATTTTTTTCTAAAAATCCTGGTAACAAGTTAGTCACTACGATTTATTGCGGTGAAAACCACTTGTCACGTGACTCGCGTTAGGATCCCGCCAGCGCATGTATACACTTCTCCACACTGATCATGAGTCCAGGACATTATATTCAACATAGCATGCTGACGGAAGAGGACAAGGCGTCTACTGACGAAACGACGCCCGAAACTGGTCTCAAACCTGCTGCCACACAGAACAAACCAAAGCGATTGACTCTTCAAGAACGGTTGACGGCGGCGGCCAAGGCAAAGCGGAAGAAGGCCGAGAACAATGACCTTCCGTCCAGTCCGCGGCCTTCATCAACGCCTGATTTCGGTGACGATCGAGCTGGTAGCTCTACTGAAAGCTCTGCAAATGGAGATATTCCGAAAATTCGTCTGGTTTCGGAAGGTGTAGAAAGTGCGCAAGATACGGCGGACGCGCCAGCACCGGCGATTGACATTCTGACTGAAAAAAATACCATCGGCGAGCCCAAAGCTGTCATCATTAAGCCGGATGCTGAAACCTCCACTAATATTGGAAGTTCGCGAACTAGTTTAGATTCGAGTGCTGACGTCACCTTGCTTGCAAATGAGGAAATCGTCAACGAACTGCCACAAGAGGAAGTCGATGTCCCTGAGACCATTGAAATAGATGCACATAAAAGCGAGGTTTTCACAGAAAAAGAAGACGTGAGTTACGAAACGGCTGAATCCACTAGCCCAGATCTTGAGCTGCTCAAATTGGAAATCAGCGAACTCAAAGCGCAACTCGCACAGCATAAGAAAGACAGCACCGCCAGTTCAAAACGATCCTTACAAACTGCATCGGATAAAAAAACACTCGCTGAAAAGGACAAATTGATACTTCAGCTAGAAAAGAAATATCTCGACCGCGAATCTACCGTACAGCAATTGATGGAAGAGGGCCAGGAATTATCCCGCAAGGAATTGAAGTTGAACGAGCGAATCAAATTGTATGCCGCCACCAATACCAAGTTAGAGGCCAACTTACGAGACTATGCAGAAAAGAATGAGGAACTTTTGCTTCAATTGGGAGAAATCGAGGATCTCGTGAAACTACATAAACTAAAATCCGTCGAACAATTATTCGACGTGCTCGCCAGCTCAAGCCAGAAAAATACCGAGCTTCAAAATAAACTTGATAAAATTAAGGAGAGCAATTGGGAAGGCAAATATAAGGAAGTGCAGCGGCTTTACGAGCGGGAACTCGACGACAAGCGCGAATTGAAAAAACAGTTGGGCGACGTCAACGTGCAACTAGAACTTTTGCAGAACCAATCACAATTGGAATTGCAGCTGAAATCCGATATCATTGCGCAGCTCAATCGCGAGATGATGTCGTCGAAGGACGAGAGCAGTACGGAAGTATTGCGGCTAGAGGCGAAAATCGAGAACTTGCGGATGGAAAACGAGAACTTTTTGAAATCCTCCCTGGGCGGTGCCGCTGAGGAGAAAGAAAAAGGCGAATTTTCCACGAATAAACACGTCGAATATACCGACTTCGTCAAATTGTCGAACACGCACCAACACCTACAGGCACAGTACGTGTCGTCTCAAGAAAACTGGAAGCTTATTGAATCGAATCTCTCGGGCAGAGTGGAAAATCTTACCACGTCCATCGAGACGCTCCGCAAAAACAAAATTAAAAATACCGCGGAAATCAAAAAATTGCACACCCGGTTGATTGCGCAAGAGGACGAGATCGATCAGTTGCGGGAGTCTCTCACACGTGCCGCGCAGGAAACCTCTGAGCAGAAATTCAAGACCCAGATGAAGCAGAATGAGTTACAGGAATTGGAAGAGAAGATGGAGGAATTAAAGACGGTGTTTGCGTCGGATAGAAAGAATTACGACATCAAGATCAAAAACTTGACCGAAACTATCAATAGTCTAGAATCGGTGTCGCTGGCCCAAACGCCGACATTCACCCCGTCGATGTCGTTCGATAACTTGACATCAATACAGTCCGGTATTCAAGCGCGCAGAGGGTTTCGTGATGGCGGACTTCATATTCAAATGGATCTGCGAGCGCCAATCCAACGGAAGTTTTCTAGTCATTCAGTTGCCAGCTCAGCCGTCAATACACCAGGTCAGGGATGGGATGACGGCAGCTTCATGTCTGAAGAGCGCGAAAACTCGTTGTATGAAAATCACAACACGTCATCTTTATCATTCAATGACGACATTTACCCATTCGACGCGCCCGAACCGTCCGAGACTCCCGTCCACCACAGTCTACATAGTGCGGGGCTGAGTGCAACGAAACACATCCAGATCATCAACAAAATGAGTTCCAGCATCCGGCGGTTAGAGGCGGAGATTTATACTCTCAAGGACGATAATGTGCACTTGTCGGCCCAGAAGGACTCTGCACAGCGCGAGCTTGTTGAGCGATTTGAACTCGATAAGAAGGTAGGCGAACTTGAACATAGCTTGGCTGGTTTGCGCCAAGAATTGGCCGAGAAATCGAAAAAGGAACAGACGCTCTTGGAAGTCATCGGAGAAAAATCCGAGCGTGTGGGCGAGTTGGAGGCGGACGTGGTCGATTTGAAGGATCTATTAAGACTGCAGGTGCAGCAAATGATCGAGATGCAGGGCAGTAAATAGAGATTTTGATTATTTTGTAGCATAGAACCTTTTCCTCCTCGTTCAGACCTGAAGAATCAGGCGTCCGCCTCAAATGTTATAGTCGAGGCATAAAGTATTCATTCCAGCAGTCTTCCAACCTTTTACTAGATTGAAAACCCGAGACCTATTCAAGGTAAAAGAATATGTCAAGCTGTCCTTCCTCAAAAATAATTATGTGCGGCAATTTTTGCAACCAATTGTTGAAATTGCTCACAAATTGTCAAGGTCTTCCTAAGAATTGTAATGTTCGAAAAAAAAAACAAGATTCAACCCGCCCGAAAAATGGATGGGAATCAAAAATGAATAGGAACCGATAGCACCAGCTTTCGGATACTTTGAAAACGAATTACCACCCGTTCAAACGCCTACTCCTTCTCAACGGCGCGGCCCTAAATGTGGCACCGCAAACATGTCACCCGGCCCAACACGAAAAAAAAAACGTGACGGCAAAGGTTCGAAAATTGTTTGCTCTCCTGAGTTCCAAATTCAATCAAAATTATGTCACAGAGAAAGGTTTATTTCAATCTCCATTTAACTAAGCTTCTCCAATTTTTTTCAATGAAAGCTTCCCGCTCTTATTTCGGGAGAAACTGCCTTCATTGCCACCCCGCACTTTGGGCCTCGCGTGCGCTGGGTTAAACTTTCTGCCTTATTTCGCGCCCCTGCTCATGGGCCTGCGCGGAAAACGGCACTCCTTTCAAATTCAAACTATCGAAAGATTTGATTCATTACTGCACCTATCAAAATATTCGTCAATTCAAGCAAGCGTAAGAACTTTTAGCACCAATTGTTTGAAATCTCTCCAGCGCTTTTCCATAAATGTCCGAATCGCCCGACCGGTTTAAAGTGTACGCGCCGGCGGCGAAACGCACCCATTTGCTGGCATTGCAGCAACACGAAAACAATGGAAGGACCCCGAATTTCCTGCCGATCTTATCTCCTGTCAATGGAAATGGCGAGAGGCCATTTACGCCGAGTACTGCGCATAAAATTAGACAACACCGAAGACCATCGTATGGCGTGATCGAGTCTGATCGCGAGCGGCACTATAATCTCGATTTGCCGCTGGACCGTGCCGAGGCAAAGCGCGTGCAATTGTCGAAAGAGTCGCGGTTTTATTCTCGCGAAAAATGTCGTAGCCTCGATCTTCTGGAACTTCTCCCGTATGAGACCGAGGCGCCGGCGGAGCGGGCCAAATTCCTCGCGCACATTGTGGCACACCTATACATTGCCGTGAAAACTCTCGATATACAGGGCCTGATCTCCGTGACAGCGAAAGATTTGGCGTCTTTGCGGGATGTTCCCGGCGTTTCTGATGTTGACTTGGCGTTGGAAACGAACTTGTTTAGCGCTGCCAATTTTAAGACCAACGAGGGCGGCGAAGAATCAGATGCGGATTTCATCGACGACCACGACGACTTTGACGATGCTACATCGGAAGAATTTGAAGCTATGGATGTGGATTCAGACGATGAGGAAGGGGAGGCGGAAGCAGACGAGGCGGCGGAGTATGATCCTGGAGAAAGTGGCAGCAGCCAGCACCGCAAATCGCCCAAATGTGCCGCGGTAGTGAATGTGCGCACCTGGACCCAAGAATTGCTTGTTTGGCTCCAAATGAAGTACGATATGCCGGTGTCGTTGCGCATACTGTTGGCCAAGGTGTACTATGCAATCTGCTGTTGCCGTGGCCAACACTTGAGCCTAAAAATATATGTGCGGGCATTCGAAACACTCACCAAGAATACCAATTTTTTGAGAAAAATGGGATTAAGTTTAGAATGGGAGCCGATTTATCATGAATTGGCTTTGCATTTCCCGTCGGCCGATTCTCTCCATGAGCCGTTGGAAAAGAAAAACTTGAATTTGCTCTTAAAAATTGGTGAACGTGCATCTAACTTCTTTGCACTAGACTCACTCCCGGATATATTTCGATCCATCGCGTCTCATTTCTCCATTCTGAGCGCGGTCATAGTGATTTGGTGCATGCGTATCTTGCCACAATCCTTCGTGGTTGATTTTCATGGTTTAGAGGCGGACCCGTCTCTTGACGTTCGTCATTATATTGCGCCAATATTTCATATGTGGCGGAAACTTCATAAAAGTCCCGGCGTAGACTCTCATCTGACCTCCGTCATGGGTCGTCTAGCCACTGCGTATCTCCAATTCTTGAGTAACAATCCACAAGATTCCGTCAACTTCAAGAGTTTTGGTGTCTTTACACCTGATCAGTTTGCGTACTTGACCAATTCTCTTCTTAATAGTTTGAGCATCAATGCTCGCAAATTCGGATCCATGAAAACCAAATTCTTTCATGGATATTCGAGTAGTATTATATTTTCGCTTAACGGAGATCTGTCATTCGAAAAGGGTGGTATTCTAGACCAACTTGAGACGCTTCTCAATGCCGTGGAAAGTTACGTGCATCCTTCAAACACTGGAGACTGGTCGACTCCAATTTGCAAATTGATACTCAGCTTGGTCTATCAATTCTTTAAGCGTTTTAATATGGAACGAGAACAAGATGGGCTTTTATATTGTCTCTCAAGTCAACACAAACTTCCAGATTCAGTTGTGAAGCGATTTGTACAAAGTGTACTTCCGTTGGTTCGCACCAGTCTTCAGTCGAAAAAAGAAAATGTTGTTGAGGAAAATTTGGTAACACTCGGTCTTTTGGCGCACTTGGACGCAGAAGAAACTCTCAGCTTTGTCCTTCTCGATCTTTATGAATCTCTTCAGGGCCTAATCTCCACGCATAGGGTAATCACTGCCTTGCGCTGTATGGAAGAGCTTTCCAGATACTTTGCGGTTACTCCTTATTTCAGAGTTCATATTCCGCGTCTCTTGGAAATGATGTTGCCCGGAATCGACTCAAATGATTTGACAAAGACCATACATACCTTCGATGTTTTTGCGACTGTTCTGAATTTCGTACCTATAGCTGATCTCACGTTTGGAGAGGGAAATGCAATGCTTGCGATGGAATTCACAAACGTGCAATTAGAGAACCTTCAACGCAAAATATACGGACAAGAACAGGATGGTGCTGGACTTGAAGATCCGTCGCTCGAGATAGAAGCTTTGAAGTCAGCTACCGCATCTTTCGAATCCATCATAAAGTCATTAGCCCAGCGCTTGTTTGTCCTTCTTGAAAATGTTCCTGATCCTGCGAAAAGCACAGGCACCGAAAAGTATTTATGCGAGATGTTGCCAAAACTTATTTACATGATTCTAGAGGCGATGTCAGACGAGATTTTCATTGTGTTTCGCAAAGACTTCGTTCAATTTCTCACTGAGAACACAATACATCCAGTAACTGAAGTGGTAGCAGAAATTTCAGGTGCAATCATAAAACGCGACCCCGTGTACTTTAAGAACTTTGCACCGAAAATTATCGATCGAATTTATAAGGAGGTTAGTGAAAATGGAGCTGGACAGTCCCGCACAGGACTTGACATAATTCCAAGAGATCAAAATTTGTATTGGAATGTCATGATCTTGAATTCATGCGTGGGTAATGCTGGGGAATACATTGTCGACGCAGGAAAGAATTTGAACGACCTTTCGTTTTTCCTCATGGAGAATGTCAAGGGCCCCACAGTATTCGCAAGTACTTATCTTTTGAACCAAATTCTTCAAGGTGTCACGAAGACGAGACTCAAGGAAAATCGACTTATCAGTCCGGCATTTCTAGCGAAGAATGGATTGAATGAGAGATGTTGGGGAGGCTTTCAATTTGAGAGGTACAGATTTTCGAAAGAAAACCTCACTTTTGACTGGTTCATTCCTGAAACTCGTGAGGTTGAGTTCGCAGTCAAAACCTTCAAAGACCACATAACAAGAGCGTTATCAAACATTCTGGCCGTCTCTAAGACTCTTGTTCAAGAAAAGCGGGATGAGAAGGTCTCATCGCTAGACTCGTCTGACGAAATTCGAGCAAACTTTCTTTACTTAGGATATGGTATCAGTGGAATGGCGTATCTCTTGGATCCATCTTTCGATGAAGACATTCCCAAATTGAGTGATTCGAAGTTCGAAACCATTCAAAATCGACTTTCGCTCCTATCGCTGATTCGAGACATGAGGTCCGCCAAGTTTACGGAAAACAATGATGCATTGGTCGAAAATATTCACGAGGATCTCAAAAATATTGTGAATGATATTGAGGGTCGACTTTCTTTTGATCTTCAGTTGGCCAGCGGCGAAAGAGATTTAGCAGCGGATAGCCTTGTCAATGATGGCACAGCCTCCAAACTTGGCTCTAGCGAGAGTCTCGATGACGCAGAGGGTCATTCGAAGAGACCTGACTTCCATGCTTTGGCAATGTCTCAAACACCAATCATTGATGATTCTGCCAGGGCCAGTCCTGCGTTGGTCGGTATGGAATTATCCTCCACAAATCCGGCTATCACGTTTAGAGAGAGAAGGTTGTACACCAGCAAGTACTTTTTTGGTGATGACATTGATACCAGAAAATCAAGTGAATTATATTTGGAGATTCACCGTTTAAGGCATTTGGTCGGAAAGAGTTTGCATGTGATTTTTAAATTCATGCATGCCCACCTTGGCGACAATACAAAACTTTTCAAGCATTTGCTTTACACACTAAACATTTGGTTTGCGGATGTGGGACGTGAGAGATTACTCGACCACTCCCACGCCAAGCTCTCTTACAGCTATGTAAGCGAGCTTCAGAACATCAACCGAATCAGAAAACCTTTCACTAGATACGGATTTGCTGGCAGAATTGAATCATACCATCTGTTGCGCGTGGCACTTCATGCGACCTCTCGCTCCATGACGGATCTCGATAGATTGCTTTTCGAAGATATTGTCAAATTGTCGTGTTCGACGTATTCCGCGATTGCTGAACCTGCCCAAACGACCCTTGTTGATTCTATGAAAAGAGTTAACGGCTCGTACAATGTGATTGTAAAATCATGTCTTCGCCATGTGAGTCGAGCCATACAGGAAAATAATCACAAAAATATAGAGAGTGGATTGAGCGTTTTCGAAATCAAGCGTATCAAGAATAAGTTACAGAGTGACTTTACTAATCTCCAGAAGTATCTTGAGATTTTACAGCAATGTTTTTCTATTGACGAAAAAAAAGTTATCGAGACGTCTCAGCGCTCATTAAAAGCTTTATGCGGCGCAATCAAACCTCCTCGCAAGTTATGCTTGATAGACCACAATCTCGTGGAAGCTATCCGGCCGCCAGACCAATTCATTGACCTCGAAATCAAGGCAGTGATATGTGCCAAAGATAAGAAACGAGATTTGTATCTTGAGAAACTCGCAGCTTTTGAAAGCACGATATTGTCATATGAAGAGTCAAATTCGCACTGGAAGATAAGCTCCTTGCATATTTTGCTTTTGACGGAACTTCAGGTGGAATACGAAATGAAAACACGAAAAGAGACTTTTGATCTTCTTGTGAAAGCCGCAAGGTCCGATCATCCTCTTGTCTCTCGTACAGCATTGAAGGGTATAACCAAATTGCTCTACAAATTTCAAACATTGCTGGTTTTTGAATATGACATAGCTAAAGCATATGACGCCACACACGTGATGAAGACTCTTAAGACTATCGATACACGCCCACATGGAGGTGAGTCCTACTATGAGGTTTGGCAAAAGGAAACCAGAAGCGAACATCCGGATTATTTCATTGATTTCAAAATGGGTCAAGGCTGGCTTTTTTGGGACAACGAAGCTGTGGTGGTGAGCACTGATTCCAATGTTGAATACGATTTGAGAGATGCGGATTTGGGGATCGTGCAACACTTATCCAATCAGATCACCAAAGAATGGTTCATTGGTGTGATTGATTTGTGGATCGCGGACAACGATTCCAACTTTTCTTTTCAGGGAACTGACGTGTTCATCACGGCTGGGATTGTTTCTTTAGTCAGCGCCGGAAAAATTCAGAACATCTCATTCCGTGACATCTTGGAGATTATAGAATCGCTGTACGACAAAGAGGAGAAAAGCTCACACATCGTGGTTTGCGAGCTAATCACAGGGGTATTGATTGCCTCCAGAAATTTTGATTCTGATTTGATTGACAAAAGAGACGAATTTTTAGTACTTTTTCTCGAAAGAATTTTTTCTAAGGATTTGACCCCCGAGACGAAGTACATTTGGAATATTTTTACGTGGTGGTTACCAGCGCACATCGACAGCAGAAGATTCCCACGAGTAAGAGATGTAATCCTTAAATTCAAGCTCGACAAAGAGTCTGACTCGGCCTTCATGGAGGCATCAATGTTGACCTACATGAAATCGTTCGTGTCCGCAATTACGTGGGCGACCCCAAATGTTTCCGAAATTCTTAACCATTGTTTCGACAATGTGACAAACAGATACGAGGCAATCAGAGATCAACTCGGATCTTTGATCGTTGTGACGTCGTTCTCTTTCTACAGTGACTCATTTGCAGATATGGAATCATTTATCGAGGCGAGCCATAGTAACCAGGATATGGTGATTAGAAGAAATCACGACCAAACCCTCCATAACCGCATGATAGATTTGTTCGAACGGATCTCCTCTCATCGGACAGAGATCGAGCATCTTTCTGCACAGGACATTCTAACATCCGATTATTTTTACTGCTCCACAACTGCCTTGAGTTGGTTAAAGCAAGCATTTAATACTAGTGTCTCCGTGCAGTATCAGGATATGGTTGACTCGCACATTGTGCCATTCCTCCTAGATTTAATTGCTTGGAAGGAAGTATGCATCTTGGGTAATGTTGATCCCGTTTCAGCTCTTAAAAAGGTGTCACAGGTTCCATTCGAAGGTAAAGCACTCGGAAAAGTGGTGACTATGCTCGAAAACTACATGAAGCAGGACCTCAGCTTGCTCCAGTATCTTGCCCTTGGCGAGTTCACGGAGGTGATCTATTTCAAAAATTTGTTCCGATTGAACTTCGATGAGCGAGTCAAGATTTTGAACTTCATCAATTGTATGATGTATCATAAAAATCCAGAAATTAGGGAAGCGCTGTCTGCTACTTTTTCAGGATTGATCTACACAACTCCACCTGGTGAGATTAAGGATATCGTGAAATCTTTTAACCGTAGATACGCAGCTGATTTAGATAGAGTCAGGAAGAAGCACAAGAAGAATAATTTCAAGTCTATTCCCACGGATGATGTCATTATTCTTCATGGAGCTACTCTTGGACTTGGTGCGTTGGTTCATGCCTTCTCGTTCATCTCGCCACCCCCCTCATGGATTCCGAATACATTGACAATCTTGTCGAATAAGGCATCAGGAATTCCGGGAGTGGTTGGAAAATCTGCAAAGGAGACGCTCGGAAAGTTCAAAAAGACAAGACAGGACTCGTGGCATATTGATAGCCGAGTATTCTCTGAAGAGCAGATGCAAGATTTGGAGGGTGTGTTATGGCGCAGTTATTTTATTTAAGAGGCAGCGCAAGAATGTGGGGCGTTAGAACAATTATTTTATAAGCAAGCTTAATCTGTTTCTGTTTCTGTTGAAAGTTCAATATGGCACAATGATGTGAACATTCACATAGTCTATAAATATTAATCTAAAGAGTTTTGAATACTTCGATAAAAGTCTGCCTATCTGAGTCAGTGATGTTGTCAAATATGGCCCTGTATAATGCTGGATTTCCCGTTTCGAGAGAGTTGGAGAAATCTCGGAACACTTTGACCGGATCAACGTTATCTAGAGGCGTTGCACCGAGCACGTCTTCGAAAACATAGTCCTCATCGTCCAAATCGTTAGTCTCCAAAAGCTTGTTGCTCTCTTGGCTGAGGAACTCGCGGTAATTGTCTGTAGAGGATGTGCCGCCTTGTGCCTCCTCATCAGATGCGTAAATCTCATCGTCAAAGTCTTCGAAATCTCCAAACAGCCCATTCAAGAAATGGTCTTCCTCGCTGTATTCTGTTCTTTGCTTCTCTAAATTCTTGAGAGCCTTGGGCAAATCTCTAAATAGGGAAGCGATGTTCGTGCCTACGTGAGAAACAAGCGAGGGGACCACGGCCGTCACTTCAGGGCTGTTCGAAATCAGCATGAAGCCCAAGATGAAAAGCTTAATATCGTAAACTCTTTTAGCAGTTGATACTAGCGAGAACCACTGCTCAAAAAAGGAGTTGAGATAATTGCACTGCTGAAGCATGTGTAAGGTGCCCGCGCAATCATATATCAAGCAGGAGATCACATAGTTGACCAGTGTTACCGTCAACGAGTCGCTCTTGGTGTATGCATCATCTTTTTGCGAGGATGCGAGGCCGGGTAAGAGCGATCTCGAGAGTTGGGAGATGACCGGCGGTGAGCTATGTTGCAAAGTGAGAATTAAGGTTTGCGCGAGCTCGCATGCCAGGGTCAAGTCGTCATAGTCACCGTCAGCAGCGCCCCCAATCTTCAAGATTATGGACACAAACTTCCCGGTGAGGTCGGGGCTTTGTGCGAGATGAGCACCACCGAAAACCATGTAGTTTTTGAGACAGGGCAACAAGTCCTCGGCGTACATCGTGGCAAGATCCTCGTCGAAAGACTGCGCAAGAAGCGCGACATGGCTCCACATGAGCGGGGAAACTGTACGCAACAAGAAGATGGAGTTCTCAATCAATTCGCCAATCTCTGCCATGAACTCATCGAGTCCCTGGCGCAAGACACACTCAATCACAGGCGAGAAGGTCTCTTCCAATGTCATACACACCTCTCGCGAGTTCTCGAACGAGAGCAATACAGTGATCATGGTATTCAACAAACCGAGAGCAGCAGTGACCTTGTCTGCGATGGCGTTATTCTCGTCGGAATCGAAGTCAACATCGTAAGCGTCGATTTCGCCGCTCGATGACTCCTTAATTTCCGAAGCCAAGCGCAAGAACTGGCCCACAAGACTCTTCATCAATTCAATGCCGAATGGCTGGAGCTGAGGCGCAAAGCACTCTACGCACTCTTGCATTACCACGGCCACGGCCTCGTTATCGATCGAGTCTGAAAGCTGCAATAACTGGCTCATGATGGGCAAGATGGTAGCGGATAATACTGCTTTGAATTGCTCGTGCTCGAGGAAGGCCTGCACTGCCAATGCACTCTGAAGCTTGACCGGCAAACTGGCGTCAGCAGCCTCTGCCGCAAATGCGCGCAAAATTCCCTGGTAGAGCGCCGAGGCGGTCTGAGGGCTGGTGAGTGGCACTTCCGCGAACCGCGATACCACGTCTAATGCACGGGCTTGAACGAACTCGTGAGTCAGCTCCAAATGGGGCAAAACAAGTTCAGTGAGGAACAGCTCCATCTGTGGGAGGTATTGAGAATCCTTCAGCGTGAGCACGTGCGAAATTCCGCCGACAAGACGAAGTGCACCGTCGACTTTCTGAGCTGTGGCCAAATCCTGGGGTCCAGTCTTCGCGGCAGAAAGTTGAGCCACGGCAAACGCCACGATATTCTCCGCGGTGGCGCGACGACGCTTCGACACGAGAGTCACAACAAGAGCGAGTGCAGCGATATCGGGGGCCAGATCATCGAAAGTGTCTAGTTTCGAGTTAATATAGTCAACGGGATCGTCCTCGAAGAGCTCGAGCGTTTCCTCGTTGGCGCAAAGTAAAGGGAACACAATGTGCTCCACAATGCTGTCGACGCCAGGAGCTAATGCTCGCCACGTTTCCTTCTGTGTCACGCAATGACTAAAGAATTCGAGCACACGATGAACAGCAGCTCCTGGAAGCCAGCGAGCGCCAGTACGCCATTTCTCCATTTCCTGGAGGAACACCGCCATCACGTGCGGTACCGCCTCAGTAACAAACAACTCGCGGAATGCGTCGAGCTCCCGTTTCAGGGCAAGCCCGCGTGACGCGTGACGCTTAAACAAGTGGGCAACATTGGCTACGGCCCATTTATAGCACTTCGCCGCGTGAGTCTGAGCCCGGTCGGCCTCGGTGGCCATCGCCATAACCTGCTGAGGCGGCGCGCGCGTGAGAACACGGCAGTGGAAGTCTGTCCATGCGAGAAGTGACGCACAGTCCTGGAGTGGGTATGGCACGTCGGTATAAGTGACGAATTTATACGCTTTGAGAATGCGGAGCAAGATCTCGCCGGCGATTTCGGCGTCGGCGCCCTGGAAGTCCAGTGCCAAGATCGCATCTCCGACGGCAAGCAAATGTGGAAAGACCTGAGCCGCAATCGGATCGAGTTCAGCTGCACGGTCCTTATTCGCAGTCCACCGATATGACCGACACACCTCGGAGAAGCACGCCACTCCCGAAAAAAGACTGCCGAGGGCGCCGGGGGCGGCGTGTGCCTGTAAGAGCTCGGCGGTTTGCGGGAGGAGTTCGGGCCAGTTTTTCGGGTACTCGCACGCCACCAAAGTGCGTACGACCGGCACGAGCTGGGCCTGGGTCACGTGGTCGACGGCGGCTAATACACTAACGATACGACTTTTGATCACCGGTTTCTCGCCCTCATCCAATTTATCCTGAGGGCGATACCAGTATTTAATAATTATATTTTTAAAATAAAGTGCCGCTGCTTTCTGACAAGCAGGCGGAACACCGGGTGTGGCGACGATATCGAGACAAGCGCCGAGAAAGCCTGGTTTTTTCGAAAGCAAGCGGAGTTGTTCCTCCGCCGGACCACGCACATTGACATTGGCCTCTAGCGTGCCGGCAAAGCACTGGAGGAGATTACGAGGATCCATTTTCGGGTTATTCTAGGGAGTTATGCGGGGGAATTGGGGGTCAATTTTCTTCACAAGACGTCGGCCCCCGCCGGAGGTGGAGGTAAAAAGTTGATGTGCGCGAAGCTCCTTGACTGTATGCAGTATCGTGATGATGATGATGGTGATGATGATGATGGAGTGATTAGTGTGGATTTCAGGGAACAGAAAGATGGCGAATAGAGAAAAACGACATTGATGAATTCTTGATTTATGTATCTATCATTTCGCTTTCTTGAAACTAAATCTGTGATGAGTTTTTGTGTGCAGGTTTTTGAGGTCAGGGTATGATCAGCGAATGCCAAATGCCAAATGCCAAGTTCTGTTCAGGGCAACCAGGTGGAATTTTACTCTGTTCTGAAAATTATAAAAATGATTGCCGAATACATTGTTCAGATATCTTTAAAGGCTTTCATTTTTTAGGTGTTTGATAAGTTACATGTGTAGTCATACTTGTGCTTAACTGTTAGATGGAGCCTGCACTCTTGGCAGCGATTGCAAAAAAGCGGGGGAAACCAAAGAGCACCTGAGAAGTTAGTTCTTAGAAATTTCATGGTCTTTTCTAAAGATTGATATACTTTCGTTGAAAAATCGTAATACTCGAGTGCACGAAAAAGAAGACGGTGAAAATCGCTGAGGAAAAGTCTTGGGATGCAAACCGAGTGTTTCTTTCCTCTATATAACATCTTGTTGACAAAACTTTATCTTTTTCTTTTTGGTTTATGCATTAAATTAGAGACTTTTATGATTTTAAGTTCACTGATCTCTATATCTCAGTCAATATATCTAATTTTACAGTCCCACTGTTCTTTATCGGTAGGTATCTCAATAATTGCCCTGTTCCTTAGCGGCCTCGGTATGAGCATCAATATCCTGGGCGTCCCATGGGTAAGCGATCCATACGTCGTCCACGTGCTCACCGACAAAGTAGCGGCCCGACTGCATGATATCTTCTGGAAGCTGCGCGCGCTTCTCCTTACGTTTATTATGAAGCACGAATACACTGAAAGTGGTCTTTTCGTCGGTGCGGCCCAACTGCTTTTCGACCTCGGCCACATCGCGCTGTAATTCGCTCACCGCATAGTGAAGCGTGGTACGCGTGTCGTCGACCTCGTCTACGATCACCACATTCTTTCCAATAAGTGTATCCAAGTGCTGGCTCAAGTTGCCAAAATCGATCCATTGCGTGCGCACCACTTCCTTGCCAATCACTTCTTCGTCGACATTCCCCATTTGCTCGTAGAGCGATAAGCCGACGGCCTGAATCGGAATGTTTTTCTTTGACTCCTTCAAGAACGACCGGAGAATCCGTGCAGGAATGAACCCGCCACCACCAATAGCAATAATAAGGTCGATCTTGGCTCCCGAAGCCTTAATCTCATCGGCCGCCTGCTGGCAGAGCTTGTGCACGATGTTGTAGGAGATATAGAGTTTCAACGCGGACATATCGGTTTTTAAGAATGGAGTAATTGTCCCAATTGCTAAATAATCTCAATTGTTTTGGTGGCCACCACTGAAAATATACTATATATATTTTATCGTCAGATGAGGGCATCGCGGCATCGCATCGAGACCGGCCATTGCCGTACAGGACCTGCACCAATAAATTAGATATTGACCCTGACAACCGAAAAAGAAAACAGTTTTTTTTGCAATTAATCTCCTATAAAAGCCAATGAATACGGCGGTATTCTGTGTAAAATCATGCTTGGTTTTGTCATGTTAGAAGAACGCCAAGACCGCCAGGTTCATATTGTGAGCACCGCATTTTTGAATATCGATATTGTTTATTGATCACATACTGGCCATTCACCTAGTTGAGGAAGAACAAAGGGTCGACTTATATAGTTCGTAGAATAGGACTAAAAGTCAGATCTAGTTAGCCGGAATCGGAAGCTATATCAGTCCACGATGATATCATGGTCACTCCAAAGACGTAGCTTGAAGCGGCTTTCCAGGTTGGATCTGACGCGGGGAAACGAACACAGGTCAACGGCAGGTATCGGGTCCATGACAAAGACCAGTCATCTAGGATTGCGCTATTAAGGTCGAAAACATGGGACTTTTTTTTGACTTATAAATAAGATTAGAGGGCGCTTTTTGGTGAATTTTTCCATTCTCTTTCAGCAAAACTATATAATCGGTCACACACGAGCACTCTAAACATGCCTTGCTAAGATACTAGCCGGGCCCAGCGACAAAATCGAGAGTTGAAAACCACGAACCAGCACACGCTGGACTTCAGCAAAAATAGCTCGGCTTGATTCGCCTCTGTATATTATTCTTCAATTAGCGTTTCATAGGCCCATTGGGTGTAGTAGGCTGAGCTATTAAATATCTTGACCGAATGGAATGTGCTCTTTTTTTCTTATTTAAAACTGTTCGCAGCCAGTAAGTATAAATTCGGTTATCTCCCATTTTTCAAACAACACTCATTCAAGGCATTCGCACTTATCAGTTATTAATCTATTCTCCTCGCCTTTCATTCATGCTAAATGTAATATGTATTTGTCGAATATATGCATTGCCATCGTCTCAATTGTCTTCGTCCATCGCATCCGCATCTGCCTCCTTCTCTGATTCCACATCGTCAACTTCGGCCTCTCCGTTTTCATAATCGATCTCTTCGTCTTCATTAAAGTCCTGTACCGCGTCCTCAAAATCGTCGACTTCGCCATTGGCGTAAATCACCGATTCCTCCATAATCGTAGTATTGTTAAACGTATCATTCAATGCGTCCAACTCTCGTTCTTGCTCGTCGTCCTCGTCATCGGCACCAGCACCAAACTCGCCGTTGGCCATGCTCTGACGGAGCTCGGCCTGGGCCTTTAAGAGAAGAAGTCTTCCTTGAAGCGCGAGCAATTTCGACAAGAGCGTCATCCCGTTGTCGAGACTTCTGTGCAATTTCTTGAGCA
This sequence comes from Metschnikowia chrysomelidarum, assembly GCA_030582795.1. Taxonomy (NCBI): domain Eukaryota; kingdom Fungi; phylum Ascomycota; class Pichiomycetes; order Serinales; family Metschnikowiaceae; genus Metschnikowia; species Metschnikowia chrysomelidarum. The sequence continues at coordinate 57,832 of JAJMGZ010000253.1, read as the reverse complement.
ACTCGGCGAATTTCTTCTGCTTCAGAATATGACCGCCGTGCGCCAAGAGAAGCCACTGAAGCCAGAGAGAGAGCGATGATTTGAGCGAGGGATCCTTGGCCACTCTAATGGCAACAATCTCAAATAGTGCCTCCACCAGCATTGTATATTGGTCGTGGTCGACGCGGGAGAAATAACGAACGGTCTCTCTGATGTTGGTCTCGTCGTCGTTCGAGGCGCATAATTCCGCCACGGATTGTGGCACAATCGGCTCGGCTCGAAGAAGGAGTGAAAGCTTGGCGAAAAGCTCGGATGCAGGTAAATTGTCAATCTCGGTCTCGGTGGTACCGTTGAAAGTGATGTCAGGAGTGGCACGTGCCGATGTACCGACTTTACTTTCGATAGCTGGTTTGTAGTCTACTGCAATTTCGTGTACACCCTCGATCTTTGCCATTTTTGAATTCTTCGTATTGGCAAACAATTGCACGAACTGCACCTGGTACGCGTCGTACCATACACCAACAACACCGTGGGCCTCATTCCAGTAGACGTTTTCGAACTTGACCTGGGTGTGGTCCGCCAGTATTCTCGCTACTGGTTCGACAACTTCTGCATTTTGTGTCACTTTGAAGAATTCCGCCGCGTCGTTAGTAAGTGCCACCACGTAATCTGGGGACAACGTACGCACGCTGTGTAATTGTAAGTCCGTACACTGATATACGACTGCAGGTTTGGCGACATCGGTAGTATCGTTGACGAAAAACACATTTGAGTCTTCGCGCCTCGAAATCACCGCGGTGCTATCAGAATCAGTGGAGACAATCTGGGCCAATTTCGATACCGTGGGGGAAGAAGGGACTTCGAGCTCTGCCATCACGTGATTCTTCAGTTTGGCGCCATCAAGTAAATATAGTCTCAGAGATCCAGCAAACATGAACTCAGCCTCAGCACCTTGCCTTTTCTTCCACTGCTTCAATCTACATTGGCTCACTATGCAGGTCTCTGGGTCCACAAGTTTACCATACCGCACGGTTTTCACAATCTCACCATTGTAGATTCCAATTTGATAGAGTTTTGCTGATTTCCCGAGCGCCCATACGTGATCTTTCGTGCGGGCAGATGTGAGCAGCACGATATCTTCAGGCACAGATATTTTCAGTACTGGCGCATCGTTCAAAGGTGAAAACGACCAGAGTTCCCCCAGCGAAAGCGTTATTGCCAAGAGAAGATTTTCAGAGGTGGCTCCATTTCCGGTAATGGTCCCGTTATTACTCGTTTTCGAGGTTCCATTCCCGGAGAGTTCCGCATCGAGAGCCGGGCGCTTTTTCAGCGATTTGGCACTAACCGCCGTTGCAAATTCATTGAGCCACGTGACTCCCGTGATTGTCACGTCATCGTGGATTTCGTGGCGAGCGATCTGCGTGGGGTCAGGAAGGGCAGCGCCTCGAAGCGGATAAAACTGTACCTCATTACGGCCCTGCTGTGGAATCACGCTAGCGAGAAACAGGGTCAGCGCGTCGACTATGCTGTACGGAAGCACCATTTTTGAAAAGGATGGCTACTTTTTGAAGGTGGAAATTTCGAGTATGAGCCGTAGACTTAAGGGTACCTGAATACTGGTGAAGACCGAGGTTTCGATGGATTTTCAATGGGTGCAGGTTGGCGATGTCTGGCGCTGCGAAAAAAGTTCGTGTCGATGGCTGCGAAGAGGTGGAAGGCGTATCTGCAGGACGTGATCAATAAACAAACAGATGATCTTGGGGAGGAATGACAGTCGATGTGTTATGAGTATTATCTTTGGGTTAATTAAATTACCAAGTATGCGGTTTTTCTTGTTTTTTTCGATGATGGCATCGGCTGGATTATGTGGAAATAGATCGAGCGCGCAGGCACATTCATGGTGAATCATGGGCTTGTTCTATTAGTTTTTTCTTTTTGGTGATATCGTTGTTAGGACTCGAGCGAAAAGGAAATTATTCATTTAATCATTGGTAAAATTTTTCAGGTGGTGAGAGTTACTCAGAATACTACTTCAGATCGACTTCAAAGTTGAAAATGTTGGATGTGTTGGTAAGCTTCTAGATATGAAGGACTTTGCTTTTTCAATGTTTGCCACAAAAAATAGGATTGTTGAGTAGACTTGTTTTATTTTTTTTAAAAAATGTTTTTACGTCCATTCAGCGAATTCTCAGGTAATTTTATTCGGTCCAATTCTCTCAAACTCTCTTTTCCAGAAGATGCGACGTTCCCAATAGACATCCATAGTGCAGATGCCCAGTTTTACATCTCCTACATCAAATCAAAAGTCCATTTTCTGAAGCGTCTCTCTACCAAAGGGGCTCATAAACAAACGAAAGAGAATGATGATGGAAATGAGTACTTCAAAACTATATCGGTGAATTTATATTGCATTTAAGGCAGTGCGTATGGTTTAATTACATCTCTGGAAACGACTTTTAATATATTATAGATTAGAGAAGACCTATCAGCAGAATTAGAATTAAATTCATACATAACACTGTCAACATCATATTTGAGCTTTAAAAATCTTGCGTAAAATTATCGCTTCGAAATTCAATCGCATTACCTGCTCCTCAAGCACCTCTCTCCCATTGACGAATGATCGAAAACCCTATGCTAAGTGAGATATTCTCCAAATCTTTCATGAACTTTTTATGAGGACCTTCTTTCATTCATAAACCAAATATGCCCCCAAATAGAGAGATCCTCCTCTGAGAAGTCGAGAAAGCTGAGGAATTGAAAAGATGCGAATCACGTGTCCCTCAACGTCTTATGATATCATATTCATTAGCGATGGCCTGCACACTGCAATAATTGTCGATGCCACTGGATACGCAGAGCAAGTGAGGTGTAAAAAAGCAGGGGGTGTACGGGTGTAGGACTCTAATCCAAGCCAAAAACCATGCAAAAATGACAAAATTCTTCAAAGAGATGAAAATAAAGATCCTGGCTAAATCAATAATTTTTGTAAAATTCTTCCAATTGAATACCGTCTCAGTTAATCCTTCAGGAAACTTTCTTGATGGCTCTTCGGCGTGCATATGGCATCTCTGCTCTTCACCTTCCACAAATCTTTTTTCGCCGGCACAGAGCCGCGGCGAAATTTCATCAAGCCCTAAGACTCTTCTTCACTTAAATCGAATAGTTGACTTTATTTGCATAAATAATTGAACATGTCGGTTTCTGCATCCAAAGCCAAGAGAGAACAGAAGCGTGCCGAGAAGGAGGCCGCCAAGGCTGCTGCCGGTAAGACCACCAAAAAGACGAAGAAGCAGGCAATCAAGGACTCTGAAGAAAAAGAGGAGGACGATGCCGCTACTCAGATTGCCAAGTTGAAGTTGCAGCAGGATGAGCACGGGCTTTCGGACCGTGTCACCACTGGTGTTTTGGACTCCTTGGAGACCTCGAAGGATATCAAGATCTCGTCGTTGTCGCTTCTTTTCCACGGTAAGAACCTTATTTCCGATACCACAATCGAGCTCAATTTTGGTCGTAGATACGGTCTTTTGGGTGAAAATGGGTGCGGAAAGTCCACTTTCTTGAAATCGTTGGCAGCCCGTGAATTCCCTATCCCGGAGCACATCGACGTTTACTTGCTTAACGAGCCTGCTGAACCTTCGGAATACTCCGCGTTGGAGTACGTGGTGCGTGAAGCCGAAGGCGCGTTGAAGGAATTGGAGGACCAGGTGGAGAAAATCATCATTGAGGAAGGCCCCGAGCATCCCTCTTTGGAGCCCATGTACGAGCGTATTGATGCCATGGACTCGTCCACGTTCGAGTCCCGTGCCGCCGTCATCTTGCACGGTTTGGGCTTTAACGGTGTCACTATTAACAAGAAAACCAAGGACATGTCTGGTGGATGGAAGATGCGTGTGGCCCTTGCCAAGGCGCTTTTCGTGAAGCCAACGCTTTTGCTTCTTGATGACCCAACTGCCCACTTGGATTTGGCCGCATGTGTGTGGTTGGAAGAGTACTTGAAGAGATGGGAGCGTACGTTGATTTTGGTCTCGCACTCGCAGGATTTCTTGAACGGTGTGTGTTCCAACATGTTGGACATGCGCATGAAGACGATCTTCCAGTATGGTGGTAACTACGACTCGTACGTGAAGACGCGTGCTGAAAATGAGACCAACCAGATGAAGTCATATCAGAAACAACAGGACGAAATTGCCCACATCAAAAAGTTCATCGCCAGTGCCGGTACCTACGCAAACTTGGTGCGTCAGGCGAAGTCGAGACAGAAGATCTTGGACAAAATGGAGGCCGATGGTTTGATCCAGCCGGTTATTCCCGACAAAGTGTTTTCGTTCAGATTCCCTGAGGTGGAAAAATTGCCTCCCCCAGTTTTGGCTTTCGACGACATGTCGTTCTCGTACTCGGGTAAGGAGGAGGACAACTTGTACGAGCACTTAGATATCGGTATTGACATGGACTCCAGAGTGGCCCTTGTGGGTCCAAATGGTGTGGGTAAATCCACTCTTTTGAATTTGTTCCAGGGTAAATTGGTGCCTCAAAAGGGTAGAGTGATCCAGCACACTCACATCAAATTGGGTGTTTACTCGCAGCATTCGCAGGATCAATTGGACTTGACCAAAACGCCGTTGGAGTTCGTAAGAGACAGATTCTCCAGCATTTCGCAAGACTTCCAATATTGGAGACAACAATTGGGTAGATTTGGTTTGACCGGTGAGGGCCAGACGTCGCAGATGGCCACATTGTCGGAAGGTCAAAGATCGAGAGTTGTGTTTGCGTTGTTGGCAATCGAGTCCCCTAACTTGATCTTGTTGGACGAGCCCACTAACGGTTTGGACTTGTCTACGATTGATTCGTTGGCCGAGGCCATCAATGCGTTCAACGGTGGTGTCGTTGTTGTGTCGCACGACTTCAGATTATTGGACAAGATTGCCAAGGATATTTATGTAATTGAGAACAAGACCGCCACCAGATGGGAGGGCTCGATCTTGGACTATAAGAAGAAGTTGGCCCTGGCCGTCGTGCTCTAAGCAAATACGTTATAGATTTTTTCGCTGACAGGCCAATATACTTTGAGATTAGAAGATGATGTACAACTAAAGTGATTACAAATGGTGATTTGAGTAATGTCAAACTGTCCCTAAAATTGTCAAATACTCGATTTTAACCTGCATTTTTAACTGACGGTACCTTATAAAACGAGCCCTGTCAACCGAAGCCACGTTGTAAGAACACAATCTACTGAAACACTGAAGAAGAAGATCACATCAATTGGTGATTGAACGATTCGAAAATCTTGCATATATTGGTAAGGTTAGTAACACCAATGGTCATTCATGGAGCCCGTAAGTGTACTGATTTTCTCCTATAGAAGATTACAGCCCAACTTGGTTTCCCCAATCCATGCTTGGCCTTCTTGTTTCGCGCTTGGCCCAACCATTGGTCGTGTGATTGTTCTGAAATTAGTATATAAATACGTCTTGTGTCCACTAATGTGAAGCAGAAGACAAATCAGTTTTCCATACACCGAGAAACGAGTTATCTACAAACATATTATTTAGTATGCTTGGATCTGATTCTTGAAAGCAATCTTATTACTAGATAACGGAAAGGCCTATGAACTAAAGTACCACGGTAATTGTCAAATGCACATTTCCTTAGTTGATCATAGTGCTGTTTGAGTGAAACATACCGTTGTATGCCTCGTTCATCATGCGCATCTGTTTGATCTCATCCACAGTTCTCTCCCAGATCTTCTCCCGTACGTGGTCCTCTAATGCCCCATAAGCGCACGTTAACAACACGGCAACTGCCAAGACGCGAGCACAGCCAGCTGATCCACGAGGCATGACTTCCACAAGGTGAGAAGTGCCGACCTGGACTTTAGTCACTACGGTAATTAAGGCAATAAGAAGCGAGGCCAATCTCGAGTACTGGAGCACGGAAAGGGCGCCACCAAGAGCAAATCTACGCAACCACGATTGCTCAAATTGGAAGAAAGCGGCAATGGTGGCAATACTGACAACACCCAGAATAAGCGAGGTAAGCGACAACGTGCGGAAGTCGAGTTTCAAGAGAGTTCTGTTGTCGGCGCGTTCGATCGCACTAGAATCAGTTGCGGGTTTTTCAAAAGACATGTTTTAGCTGCTGAATTTCAACCACAAGGAAGAGAATTTACAGGGATATATAGTGCAAAAACTGGCGGCGGTGCATGACTGACAGGGGGGCATGGCAAGCCCCTTTTTGATCTTACTGTGAATGTCCGGTACATTAGGCTGTCGTCCGGTACATGAGGCTGTCGTCCGGCACAGATCTATTTATGGACGTAGCAAAACTGCAGACTAGCTGCCATCAGCAATCAAGGCAAGTATTGGCGCTAAATGAGGCTCGCAACATTCCGAACATTTCCCCTTTTTTTTGTTGAATAATCGCATTTTTCAGAATGTGGTTATTAAAAGGAAATGAGAGATGATGACATAAACTAAGCTCAATCATTGAATAAAATTCATCATAGAGCTTTACCATCAAAAAAGATACAGTGGAATACCGCTAATTGCTTATTCCGCTATTTGCTTATATCCGCTAGTTGCTTAAGGGTTTCTATATGCAGGAATTTCGTCAAGCCAATAAGCCTCGAGGTGTCCAAATTCTAATCAAATTTCCCTTTCGATTACAATTCTCTTTCGTAATTCATAAAGTTTTCGTCACCGGTATCAATGAAGTTTCAGTGGAAATTAAAGAAGCGAAAAATTTATACATTTTGTGTTACATGCCCGAAGTTACTTGCATTTTTTGAGGGTCAACAAAAAGTTCAAGTTTATCAACAGAAAAAAAAGAAAAATGAAAAAAAAACGTTTTTGATATGACAATCAGATAAGTCAATGACATTGAAATAATAACGTCAGGTGGCTCATCAAATGACAAAATTAAGCCAAAAATCTCGATACTTGCTTAATTCCAATACTTGCTTGGAAAAGCTCTAAGCAACTAGCGGTATTCCAATGTATAGTGCGCGATTCGAGACCCAGTTTGAAAACAACTACCGAGAGAAACACGTCTTATAAAATCAGGCATTTATTTTAGAGGCAATCACTACACTTCAAGGGCACGGCGTCCTAGAGCTAATGGCATATCAACTTTGTGCGTCTTGTTACCATCGAAATTGAGCGTCTCGTTGGCCTCCTTAAGCATCAAGAAAAATTCCTCGGGAACTGGTTCACCGTCCAAATCAACCATCTTACCCAACCGTCTGCGCCTAACAAGATTGCAGCACGCCGCGTACGTTTCGTTTTTGTCCTTCAAAGCAAATGTACGATCTCCAATATAGGATTCGTCTACTTCGCCCGATTTGGGGTCCAGCATTTGAATCGCCAAGAAAGGGTCCTGCCAAGATGTTTGATAAAGAAGCGGCTTTAACATTCCGTGTTTAACCGAAAGAGCGCCAATCAGGGTCTCGGCCCATGTTTTTGCCTCCAAGGTGCCACCGTAAGGACTGTAGATTTCACCCGCTTCTGAACACACGCCATCCTTTGGTAGTGGGTCCTTCTCGATGAAGTACGAATATGGATCACGGGTCAAGAATGGAATGGTAAGGAGTTGTATTCTTGCCGTGGTCCATCCGTCTTTAGACCAGAATGCCACTCCGCCTGCAATCCTTGCTGAAAAGCTATAGAAAAGCCCCGTGATCAAAACATCACTAGGCTGGTTAGGTTTCTGAGGTGCAGGTTCGGCAAGAGCCAACGCCAAGAGTACGACAAAAAGTGTAGCACCTAACATTATATAGCTTCAGTATGAATGTGTTCTAATTCTCGATTATGATAAGCTATCAATGAGAATTGAAGATGGAGGCAAATAAATGGTGGAATGACGGGGATCCGGCTTAAGTACCGGGGGAGGATAGAGCCGTGACATCGCCAGATTCCTGAGAAAACATTTGGCGCCAATGCTCCCCTCATATCAATGTTACACTTACAATGTCATGTCATGGAAATTGTCACTGCCGCATTTGGCGTCAGGCCCATTCCGCAGACTTATCTGTCGACACCCCAAATACCAGAATCGGTTCAAATTCCTGCTTTTAGCTCGTCAATGCTCACAAATACAAGACTTGAGGGGCAGAGAGGAGATTTGATCCATATGGTGGGGAAAATGTAACCTCGTCAAGCGAAGCTGCGATCTCATTTCATGGAAAGTATAGTGTGCGCGCGGTTGCAAAATGTACCCCTGAATCTCGACCCGTCTGCTTTTATATCTTTTCATTCAAAAAGAAATCGAAATTGGGATGTTGATGGATCGATGCAGTATCGACTTATCAATTAGTGAATTCCAAGGTTTTGGCTGTCATGGGTTTGGCCAATCGAATCTGCTTCCTATTCTCAGAATATTGTAATCTTCAATTGAAGAATCAATCGCTCAAAATGACGCAATATCAAAAAAGACAATCTTTTGCAATCCAGCTGTTCTCTGAAGAATTTATTTATCTATATACGCCATTATCGAGCCCTCGTTATCTGTGGTATCGATATCCCGATAATAAGGGAACTGTTTCGGCAAACTCAGTGGCGCCAATTCCGGGTAAATCTTCATGATCGTTTCTACTAATGCATCGTAAAAGATCTCGTAGGCCCGGGGAGTATAGTGGATTCCATCCGAGAGCAATTCACTCAAATCCACTGCATCAGCCAAAAGTTCTTCGGTTCCCCATCCGCCATACCTCTGGAATTCCAGCCACAAGTCCACAAACGGCACTTTGTTCAGTAGCGCTACCTCGTGGGCCGCGTTGGCATACTGGCGGGTCAGGTGATTAGACAGAAACGGTTGTTCGGGATTCTCGTAGCCGTTTTCGAGGCGATTTTCTACGTTCAACTCTCTATCATGAAGGCCTGGCCCAACTAAAATTACCTTGATGCCGAAATCTTGAGCCATGGATATCATTGTGATCAAGTTTTGTTTAAATCTATCGAGCGGCACTGCCTGAAACGTGGTGGCCGCATCGTTCGTGCCCATAAATATATACATTAATTTGATATTTCCCACATTCGCATTATCCGCGTTCAAAACTTCGCGGAGAACAATCACACCTTGATCGGTGTTATACCCGCTGAATCCACGCGTGACAACATCGAGTTTTCTCATATAGAGATCCTGTAGTGCTGGCGCAAGAGCAAAGCCGATTTGAGCATGGGAATACTCTGTGATAGAATCACCGAATAGAAGAAATTTCGAGAAAGAAAGTGGCATATTTCTCGAGGTATAGTTTGATGGTATCGAAGTGCTAGAGTTGACGTGTGGGGAGAATGTGCGCGTCGTTCTGGCCTGCAGACAAACACTTAACTGGACTCTTCGTTGAATATATTGCTTTTCAATCATATTTCTATGACGGCGGCAAATTTATGTAAATTACTCATCATTGTTGAGGTCTGAAATCTAGATATTTCCTATAATATTTCAACATCGTTTACTATATGAGCCTTGTGACAATTCCGTAAATCCATGAGACGCCGCGCATGAATACCGCAACAGGCTCTAAAACGATTAATGAATCTCATATCATTTAATTGTGCATACTTGGAAATTATCTTTTTCTTTGAATATACGACTCTTTTCCATCTCTGTCTCTCAATGTCTTTCTCCAAAATTCCAAATTCCAAAAAATGCGTAAACTCTCCTAATCATCTTATTTCCAAATATGTAATTCAGCTCCTTCTCCTTTAATAATTCTTAGGCAAGAATTTGATTCCGGTGGCGGGACAGTTAGGCTTCGTGGTGGTGTTCACCTTATTAAATGCGCCCAGAATTAATGGGCCCTGTAAATGATGGTAGTACCAGACTTCAGTTAAGGCGTTATTTTTATCGCAGCTGAAGTAGACCGAATGACCATCGAAACTTGACGAAAGTGCATTCGAAATCTCGGCATAGGTATAGTTTTTTGATGTGCTGGGCACGATGCCGGCGCCCTTCAAGAACTCGAAAGTGGGGTACCGTTCGTACATTTCGAACGCGGCCCGGAGGTAGTTGTACACGTCCAAGTTCTTCTTATAGTATTTCTCACGGTAGCATACAGGACGGTTGGTCTTAATGCACGTTCCGTGCTTATTGAACTCGTGCTCCCAGAAACTCTCGTCACTGCCATTATTATTCTTCCAGTATGTATCCATCTTCGCAAACAAGGCGGTATCGTTAAACTGATTTTGGATGATATCCGGGATCTCTGACCCGTTGACAAATAGCTCCGGCACACAGAACTGTTCCCACGAGCCGTCACAATTATCGGGCCAGAGTCCGTGTAACGTAAAGTTCTCTGCTGGCCCGGCAGCCGGCGCGTAATCCCAGAATTGCGTCAGGAGAAACATACCCCCGGGATATTCGTAGCAGCATGATGGTTTGAGTGGGTTCGGGCCGCATGTTGGAGGAATCTGGCGGGCACACGACCGAAACTCGGGATGGTCTCTTTCAAATTCAGAATATTCGCCCACAAAGAGCGAAGCCTGAGCGCCTGCGCCAAGCGCAAGTAATGTGTGGAACTTCATTTAATAAAAGCGAGTTCACAGAATAGAGAGCCTTTTAAATGACTGTTACCATCATTTCTGTTCCTACATCGGGAATGTGGCCGATTAAATACTCATCTCGAACGGCCCACGTGAGAATTTATTAGTTGCGAATGGCCCCAATTTTCGCGCGTGCGTTGGTTTGGAGCCACGCACTGAAGACATCCGGCCGAAATTTGAGGACAAAATTCTGGGCAAGTATGTTGAATGAACCCTGCCAAGAGTGAACTTTTCCAAATCATTTCTCAATTGAAAGAGACGAGAGAAAAGGTTGAAAAATGAAGTAAAAAAAACAATTTGAGAAAATCATTTGAAATGGTCAAATTTTGGAAACGAAATGTTATTTGAGTTGGAGTCCTGGCTACCGTATTCAAGGGAGATGGAATTGGGGTTTATTGGGGCCGTGCAGCTCTCGGGCCACGCGGGGCTTGCCGTAAAGGCCATGCTTAGCTTCTGTCTGGAAGTGTAATTTTATGATTCAAAGATTGTTTCAATCAAATCTTCGAATAAAACTAGCTTTTTGAAGGTCAGATTTCGCAGTTTTGAATTCCCTGCGGTTCTGCTTCGGTTGGCGAAGAGATAAGATTTGGGGAATGCGTTATCTTGTTTTTGCATGGGGCCGCACGGTTTCCTGGTTGGGCTTAAGTGGAGGAAGCCGTAGACTGCACAGGGCCTTAAATAATAAAGCCTCGTGGCCGGAAATTAAATAGCAAATCCGGGCTAAAATTTGGTCATCCAAGTCTTTTTACAAGGAAAAAATAAAATTGGTACAAACTTATTCAAAAAGTCACCCAAAGATATTTTTTGGTTTCATTGTTGGAACTTGGCACCGGTGTTACCTGCACCCCACAAGCTTTCCGGGCACACCTGGAATCTCATAATCGAGGCTCTGAATAATATAAAACATTCAATAAGTTGTCCGGCACAAATTGAACCCGGTTCTGTGGGTGCCTCTGAGATTCGAATTTGAAAAAAAGAAACCCACTACCTTTTGAATCATGTAAAGTAATGGCGATTGTGTCTAAACTCAATACAAGTCACGAGACGTGTCCAAAACTTTGCCTTCTTCAAACTTATCCATTGACTGAGAAAATTTGAAAGACCTATAGAGAAGAGAGGTCTCCGACAACTCTGCATGTATTGCAGAAACGATTCAATTCTCTTTTCTCTCTTTTGATGTTCCTCTAATACCAAACCATCTCATACAATTTTTGAAATGAATCAATTTCTTTTTTTGAATTCTTGTTCATCAGACCTTGTGTAGCGAGGATTTCTTCCGCTTTATACATCAACAAGTAATTGACACAGCGAAAGCACGGGCATGAATGCGCTAATGACTACTTTCAGATCATGGCAACTACACCTTTTATTGGTAAACCATAAGCTTCTTGATATTCATTTATTCTTCGTAAACATTTCAATATTCGAGAAAAATCAGTAATTCACATAATTATAGTGACAACGCTAGATCACGAAATTCGGACCTGCAGGAAACAATGACTCAGGATGCGCGAGCATTGACAGATTCGATCGCAACTTCATTTGTTTCTAAAGATTAGATCCAATTGATCACATCGGGAAAACAAAGAATTTTTGAAATTAAAGAGGAGCGACTTAGTGTATCGAAATATCACGTGGCCATTCGACAATTCTCAATACACAATCCTCAATCCGTCCCGTCTACCTTTCGCACCACAAACGCAGCTTTAGACGCCGTACCCAAATCCAAATACTCCTTTTCATAATCATTCAAAAAACGTCTCATCCTCTATGTCCACATATACAATTGTCATCAAGCTCGGGACATCTTCGCTCGTTGACGAGGTGACGCGGGAGCCGCGGATCGCCAATATGCTGAATATCGTAGAAACCGTGGTCAAGCTCCGCCGCGCCGGCCACCGGATCGTGATTGTATCTTCTGGAGCGATTGCCTTTGGTATGAAACGTATTGGCCTTGCTGAAAAGCCCAAGGTCTTATCTGCAGTGCAAGCACTTGCATCAATTGGTCAGGGCCGCCTCATTGGACTCTTTGACGATCTTTTTCGTCAGGTGAACCAGCCGATCGCCCAGGTATTACTTACGCGGAATGATATCATTGACTATACACAGTTTCGCAACGCCACCAACACCTTGAATCAATTGCTCGAAATGGGAGTGATTCCGATTGTCAATGAGAACGATACCTTGAGTGTGGCGGAAATTAAGTTTGGCGATAACGATACGCTCTCAGCCATCACCTCGGGCATGATCCACGCCGACTACCTATTCTTAATGACCGACGTCGAGTGTTTATATACCGCCAACCCCCGCCTGAACCCTGACGCAAAGCCGATCCTCGTAGTGAAAAATATCGATGAGTTGGCCGTCGATACCGAGCTGGATTCAGGCGCGGGCCTGAAGGTTGGTACTGGCGGCATGACCACAAAGTTGATTGCAGCGGAACTCGCCACTAATGCCGGAGTCACCACAATCATCACCCTTTCGTCACAGCCCAACTGTATCTTGAACATCGTTGCCAATATCCAGCAGTGTAATAATTTGAGTGCTGAACAGAGCCAGGCGGAATTTGTCAAACAGGAAATTGCAGCAGGTCATATCCCGCTCCATACGCGGTTCTTGGGACTTTCGCGCGATACACAAATCAAGTCCGACCGTCGGTTCTGGCTTCTTCACGGTCTTCGCACCAGGGGCATTTTGTACATTGACCAGGGTTGCTTTCAGGCAATCACGCGTAGAAACAGAGCCGGGCTTCTTCCTGTTGGCATTGTTTCTGTGAAAGGCAATTTTCACGAGAGCGAGTGTGTATCGCTTCGCGTATTGCCTACGAGAGAGCTGCTGTTTTCTGAGGCAGTCGAAGTAGGCCATTGTCGCGTAAACTATAGCTCGGTGGAGATCGACATGATCAAGGGCAAGAAAAGTCGTGAGATCGAGGCGATTTTGGGGTACGCTGACTCCGAGTACGTGGCACACCGAGACAATTTGGCGTTCCCGCCCAGTTTACCCCCACTGACTGATGAGCTTGTTCCCAGTAAATTGATCCCTTGATTAAAACAGCGCTTAAGCAGGAAAGCATATAGAATGATGTGAAAGAATACATTGATAGACCGCCAGGGGATGATGGGGACTGAACAGCTAATGTCTCAATTGATCCGATAGAAGTATCAGCCTCTCTAGGTTATAGTTGGGGGATGTGATGTTAAGACCATCATAGCAATGAAAATCATGGTGAGTAATATGTGCACATACACACTGAATCAACTCGTTAATCATAGACCTCATGTTGCGAAAAACAGGTATGGAAAACCAGACCCAAGAACCTCATCATCGGAAAAATTCTTCACCGAAATCTTTTTGTGGCTATTAGGAGTCAATTACGCAAATGAAAGCAATCCATGAGAAGAGATACATACATAGTCAAAGAATAGATTTACGATAACCTGCTTCTACCATTGAACATGTATGGAGTTCTGATGAAGATATAGTTTACTTTGCTCGAGACCATGAAAAAAAGCCTGAGTATAAGCAACTTACACAAAATCTATACAAGGAGCCTATTAGTGGGAAAATATACATTTTCTAATATTTGTGAGGCACCCAATACCTGTTGTCGACCAGTGATCGTGTCAGACCTAATCCGAGAGGCTGCAGTAATCTATCTAATCAGGATATCTTGCTCCAATTAGGATAGCTTTCTCCCAATTAGTCTGTTTAGCTCCCATTCGGGTAGCCAGCTTTCTATTCCGTTTGATTAGTTCTGACTCGTCGTCTCTTCTAGACCTATCCTAGTAACTATATATAACTGCCCTTTCTGCCGCTTCGAGTAGTTGAACGGCTAGCTTTAATTCAATGCACAGTATCGATGACTAACAATGCTATTCTCTCAACATGAACCTAACAGTATCGATCCCGTTGCATCAAATACGCGTGGCTGTGATTTGTGATATCCATCCGAAATCGATATTTTGTGGTAGCTTGCCTCACCATAAGTTCAACAGAAAGAGAAAGCCTTAACGCCTTAAGTTTTACCTCTTCAAATCTCTTATTCCTACCTTTAGAGTGAAGACTTTTGAATGAGATCTCGTTTCACTCATTGTGCGCGGCCTTCCTAGGAGCTAAAGAAAATCACAAAGCACAAGTGAGTTTTGTCAAAACATTGTCGAAATTCAAAACAGGGATCAGATCAGTTGATCTTCGTAAACTTTCATTCTTTGCCCCTTCTTTACAAATAAATTTCCCCTCTCCAAATAAAAACCGTTTTTTCAAAAAAAGGTTTTAGGGCTCGCGCGCTTCCACGGCCCCGACACGGCGCGCCTCCTTCAAGGTAGTGGAACCCCACGAAACACTTGTCATTTTATAGTGGCACAACTACACACGATTAATAAAATCTTTCACGATCAGTTATGAATAATGAAGAAATCCCGAAAAGGCAGTTTGAAAAATAGGGCGGCGAAGAAATCCCCGCTGCAGAATGGCAGTCCGCTGAATTCGGCCGCATGCGCCAAATCGCTCGATCCGGAAACGCCTATAACTACTACAAATAATTTAAAGGAATGGTGGTCTGAAAATGCATCTGAAGTAAATGGAGAGGCTACTGAAGTAATGGACCAGACTTTAAAAAAATTTGGGGATTCTGCCCATGATTTACTGCCATCAAATGCTTCCTCCGTGTATCCCGAATCAACAAAATCTCTGGATGAAAAAACGTCCGACCACGCTGATGAAGGTCGGGATCTGACAGATCAGAAATACGTAATGGAAGACTCTACAAAGAATCTCAGCATCATTCAAGAATTAGATCACCAATCTAAGGGCTCAGCTATGGTAGATCTGGGTAATCTGCCGCACGCCAAGGAGCAGAATTCACGCGAGATTTCCGAACATCTACATCTTGATCAATCGCAAATTACAACGAATTTTGAAGATTTTCAAGAAGATGCAGGAGACAAACTTTTGATTTCCAGAGGAAGTGCCATTGAAAAAGACAAATCAAAGGAAGAAAACGAACTGCCCCTAGAAACGGAGACTTCTCGAGATAATCAAACCGGTGATGACACAAATGTTGAGACAGATTCTGAAAAAGCGTTGGGCGAAGATTCACTACGGCAAACTTTACTGCATTCCGATGCCGCCAATGGAACAAGTGTAGAGCCCATAGAAGAAAGAACTACCGACCTTCCAAGCTCAATTGGACCTGAAATAGATTCAAAAAAACTGGAAGAAAAGAAGGCCGAAATTAAAGAAGCCGATGAGCCTTCAATGGCCTGTTCTCCTTCTGAGCATACCAGCCCTATATCAATGAATATTGATCATCATCGAGATGAGAAAGACTCACATGAAACAGGGAATAATTCAAATTCTGTGCCTCTTCCGAATGATGCTGCTTCGGGAGAAGACCTGGGAAACTTTTCAGATGAAATTGCCGCTGCCCCTGAGCGGGAATCTACTGTTATTTCAGAAAATGACAAAGATTGTGAAAAGCTTTCCCAAGATGACGCTGATTCTGCAGAACATGCCTCTTCCTCGGTCCAGCTTCCTGACCCAATTGACGAATCCGCGCAGAACTCAAATGTAACAACAAACTTTAAATCAACTTCCTCAGTCGGGCTTCCTGTGGGCTGGACCCTTGAAAAGCTCGACCTTGAGCTCCCTCTTAATGGCAACGAGTGGATCACGTGCGCCGCCTCGCATGACCTGAATCTCTACCTCGGTACGTCATCGGGCCAAATCTTGCATCTCTATCTTTTCGAAGATGCCGACCAGTATATTCTCATCATGATGATGCCAGTCAGTGAATCCACTCTGAATCCCGTGTCAAAAATCTTAGTGGTGCCGGATGCCGAGGTATTACTTGCATTGGCTGCGAAAACGATTTATTCATTTACGCTTCCTGAGCTTGCTCCCTGTCGCGGAGGGAAAATTAGGGAAGTGGAAGATCTACTGCTCTTGTCTGTAGGAAGACAAAAGAACGAGAAGAATCGGGCTGACAAAGTGGTGGTGTACACGGCACTGAAGTTCCGTGTGGTACACGTGATGAAAATTGGCAACAAACTTCTCCGCGACATCAGTTATTCTGGCGCCAAAATAGGCATTCTGTCTGCATCGGGCACTCTGGCCCACTACAGTAACATTTGCATTATTGCCAACGAACAACGATATGACGTAGTGGATATGCAGCAGGCCCGTAAGATTCCGTTGTTCGATTATAATCCTGCAGGTAATTCTCAGGTAAAGCCATATATCGTGCCGTATCTGGCTCAAGATTTTGCTTCATCTAGTGGAGAAAGCGATGGCGCGAGCCAGGTTTCCGGGAAATCTGAAAGTGAGAGTTCCATCAATCCTCGAGTTTTGGAAGAGTACCTTCTTCTGATCTGTGCAGAGGATCGTACCTCAATGGCAATGTTCATAAACTCTGCAGGAGACGTCACCAGGGGCACGGTCACGTGGATCGATTATGGGTACCCCATTAACGGAATCAGTATCGAGTGGCCGTATATCATGGGTCTTTTCCAGATCGGACTGGATTCATTATCACGAAAATTGGTGTTTTCTTCTTTGGAAACCCTCGATGTGGTTGCGGCAGTTTCGTACAATGATCTCTTTGAAGGTGGAGAAAATCCTGTGAAAATCGTGAATGCAGGAACTGCATTGAAGGTCGCTGATCGTCAGCTTCTGGGGTATTTATCCACGGTTACGTGCTCGTCCCAGAAAGAAGTTTCACCACCGAAACAATTTACCTCGTGCAATACCGTATTCTCTGACGGCCTGAAGATTTTCGTCTTGCGAAGACAAAATGAGAGTGCAAAAAACATTGAAGAGACTTTGGAGGTACTTCGTTATTTGAGCAGTACTAAGATTCCCAATTATGAATCTCTCAAGGAGAAAATCGGCTTGTTTTCGGAAAAAGGACTCGACGAGAACATGGGATATTTCTTTCAATGCTTGCATACAGTCTTACTTCTTCTATGTGAGCAATTTTCCGATGTCAAGCAAAACATTACAGAGGGTAAAGGTATCAAAGTTGATCCTCGTTACCTAATGCTTTTCTGTATTGACTTATCTGAAATCAAGGGCGAACTTTGGGAGAGTTTCCACGTTCAGAAAGTTTTTCTTGAGATTCGTAACCTAATGTCTGACTTCAAGGTCGAGAAGAATTGTGAATTCTACATTTGGCTTTTGAAGCATATATACGCCAAGGGCGACGCTTTTCTTGATATTGTTCAAACTTCCGTGCGGCAACTTATTTATACCCAGACGCTTGAAACCCAAGGCCAGATCTTAAAATTCATAGATACTCTGCGAGAAACCCAATCGTGGCAGGGCGAAAATGAGGTAAACGACCAACTCGTGGCTTATTTCAAAGGAAGGAATATGGACTATGTCTTACTTCATATCTACACTTTGAAGCAGAAGTGCGGAAATCCATTTGAGCCATGGCCCATCAAGATCATTGAGCTTTGCTTGAAGTTGCTATCTGAGCATGTCAAGAAATCGGCAACGAAGGAAATGAGCAATAGTGACGTCATTTCTCGCGGGGATTCTGACAACTTCGATTTACCTCTTTTGGCGTTCCATCAGCTTCGAGACCACGTATCGGATGAGACAATCTACACGAAAAATCTTCTCAAACTTCTCCAGATCAGTCCGGACCGAGGACTTTCGCTTCTTAAATCCGCCAAAGGCTCCAAACACGCTTCGACACATAAATACATTTTGGACGAGCTCGCCAAATCTTATACGTTTGACCTGCAATTCTCTCTTTTGAAAATCGACTACACGGAGCAATCATTTCTCGAAATTTCCAAGGCGCAAAAGCAGGTGAGTCTCGGATCGGCATGTGAACTATTTCACGATTATTTGGACTATCTTAACCAGGATGATTTGCAAACAGAATATGAGAATTTGAATATTCTCTTCCACGCTTACCAACTCGAAAATTCCTTAAGTGACCCGCAATGGCCAAAAGTTACCTGGATCGAGTACGTACATCTACACTATAAGAAAGGAGACTGCGTGGAGTTCACCAAAATCTACTTGAAAATGTACGAATTGGTGGTACTTTTCGCTATGTTCAAAAAAAATCTTCCCGATTCAATTCCACTAAAAAATGACCCCTTGTCTTTTTTGGCGTGGATTACCGATGATGGCGATCGGGAGCTGAAACTTTATGTGATTAACGATTACTCTTGTGCGGAATGGCTTGCATTTTATCCATATCCCTCTGTGCCGAGAGTTAACTTTTTTATGCTGGTTTTGCAAGAAAATGGACTCTTGCCCGATGCAGAATTGGCTGCTGAGGCTCAGCAGAAAAATTTACGGCAAATGTTAAATTTTTATCTCTCGCAAAAAGACTTGACCGCCAAACACAACTCCATCATGCACGCTGTTAATACTTATGCAGGAAAATACTTTAGCTTGGGCACGGTCTTACTGATGTTGCCCGAAAGTTTCCCATTAGTATTTATCGAAAACTATGTTTTGGGGGAAATCTTGAAATTGGAGCAAAAACAGAGTGATTCTCAACTCAAAAAGGCTTTATTTAAGGCCAATGCGAAACTTGATAAGGCCGTGCTCAAGGAATATAAGGAAACTCGAAATACGCTTGAAGAAATTGCCGAACGAAATGGGCATGTGCAGAAATAAATGTGAAATCTACAAAACATCCTTACGAACTGTGAGATCCTTTTGCCCTGATGATCCGCGTATAGCCTCTATAGAAGCAGCATGACAATTGGCTGTGATTTTTTATAGAGAACAAGAATTCAAAGAGAATTAAAATACCTTGTTTTTTCGAAGTGTAAATCCAAAGATCAAGATCTTTTACGTTATATTGAAAGTAGTTCTCGAAGCTTTCATTTAAAGCGTTTGCAGCCACGTCTACGTTCTTTTAGTGCCATATTGACATTAATTGATTTATTCAAAAGTAAGAAAATTGCTTTTCAACCTATAAATAATACTGTTCTTTTTAATTGAATACCTGACTTAGGCAATAACGCAAGATGAGTACCAGCCAATTAAGGGAGAGATGTAATAGTTATCCTTGGTTGCAGCGGAAGTTTTCTTGGCAGAAGATTTGGAGGCGGCCATTGCAGATACGAGAGTGAATGATAAGAAAAACGTTTTGCATGCGGAAAAATAGATGAATTTATAGTAGTTTCAAAGAAACTTCAGTTTACGTTTTCTCGGCTTGATCGATGTTTGTCTGACAATCAATGTCGCATGGAATTGCCACATTCGGCCACGACAATACGCCAAGCTGCACTCCTGAATACCTTTTTGCGCAGATTATACGAGAGTTATGAGACGATTCGACCCAGTTTGGAAAGAGCACCTCAATTTGAAACGATTCTAACTATGTGGAAACTATATTCAGGGATGTAAAAAACGATGCATACTGGTGCTTGTTTCAGATGACACTTTGTAAGATAGGATCTCAAGTTTTTGAACTGATTTTGGAGAAATTTTTCGAATCGATGGATCTTTTCTCGTTTTTTGTTCTCATTCATTTGGCATGTTTGTATTCACGGCCTTTATAAATAACATGTGCTGTCCTTGCAACACTTCGGCAAAATTGGAAAAAATGGCAATCTTTCGCTGGTCACTTTTTTACTTTATTATTTTTTATTTGAAAAATCACCAAAGTCCCGCGTACAATCCCGCGAGCTTGGCCAAGTAATCGGCAAACATACCGAACCATAAAATCCACCCCGTCTTAATATTTCCGGTAAAAAATGCCCAACAACTGGATGGTGTATCCAAGTCAACTTTTCTGATTTTCTGAAAAAGTCGGTTGAATCCATATGCAGCACCAATATAGAAGAGCGGACCCATTCCGCCAGCGTATCCTGCAGCCAAGAACGATAAGACCTGTGCCGAATATAATCCATATGCAATTGGTTTCGTTTTATCGCCCCATGCTAATGCCGTTGATTTAATCCCCGCCTTTATATCGTACTTCTTATCCTGGTGTGCATATATCGTGTCGTAGATCATGGACCAAAGAAAATTCGATAAGAAAAGGGGGCCGGCCATCATAAGATCTAGGGGGGCGTGTACTGCAGGAAAGCCAAGCAAGCACCCCCAACTGAAACAAATGGATATCATGACCTGAGGATAATACGTGAATCTCTTAAAGAGCGGGTACGAAAATACGAATGGAAGAGACAATGCTCCCAAGAAAAAACACTCAAATGGTAACGATAGAAGCACCGCCAATCCGGCAAAACACTGCACTCCCAAAAACGCAATTGCCTGAGACACACTCACTCTTCCGCTAGCAATGGGTCTTTCCACAGTCCTGGCAACCTGATTGTCCAAGTTCCGGTCCAATATATCGTTGATGGTACATCCTGCACCGCGCATAATTAGCGCCCCGATGGAAAATAGCGAAAGTGCGGAGACAGTAGTTAGGAGCGGGGCGAAACTACTGGATGCAGCGAGAGTAATTCCCCAGAACGAGGGGAGAAGAAGGAGGAACGTGCCCACCGGTTTTTCGAGCCGCATGAGTTCGGCATAGGGGATCCATTTCTCAGGGAGATTTCGAAGCCACCCGAGATTAGCGAGACGTGCGAGTCTTGCCGCTTCGAGTTCCTCTTTCGGGAAGGATTTAAGGGGAGCTGCCTTCACGGTTTTATAGTTCGTGGCGGCCAAATCTTGAGCCTTACTCTGTACGGCAGATCTAGACGCGTCTGACCCCGGAATGGATTGAGATTGAAACGAATCTTCCTTTTTTGGAACGGGCTTATGCATAATGGGGGGCTCGTGGAATCCGGCGAAGATACGTGGCGTTAGATGAATCGGGCGTTTAAGAAGTATACTGGTATTTGTAAAAACCGCCCTTTTCAGGGCCAATTGAGCGGCCCCGATCAAAGGAATGGCGCTCATCCTTAAGTATGACATTGGCGACTGAAAAATTTGGGGTAAGTATAAGAGACGACCAAATTTTGCAGTAAAGAAATGGATAAAATAGGATTTAAGTTGAGGAAGCGAGTGTGGAGTGCTTTGGTGTACGGGTTTACATCATTCCTGGAGCCCCATGAATTGATTATACACTTTGCTTGTCTGAAATTTCAAAATTTCCTTCTCAAATTCTAGAATTATTGATATTAATGAGAATTCTTGCTTTTTTAAAAAAATGTTCAGAAAAGGGCTTATGTTTGGTGTGAATCAGTTGATGAATCAACCCTATATAAAGCAGGTACTGTCAGATCCAGGCTTACTAAATAACATGCTCGTAGATAAATCGATTATCAGTGTATAGACAGCTTACTTCAGTGTTGCGAGTAAACATGGTTTGAGTAATTTAGTTACTAACGATAATTACACGAGTAATTACACGCCTCAAATAGGTTACTCCTTACTCCGAGGTAGGGGAGTATTTTAAATTACTCCAGGATTATTCTGACGCCTTGAGTAATTACTCCCGAGTAATTTAAAGGCGGGCATACTGTTTTTGAGGTTGGAGGCATCACAGTTGCTTCCGCTACCTTAAGAACCCCTCAGTTCAAACTACTTTCTGCTTCTTTCAATTTCGGCTTCTTACCTTCTGTATCAAATCATGATGCGTTTCGACGAGACCAAACAAGACGACTGCCAAAAGATTCTCTGGCATGAACTGAATATTTTCCCAGGTGACAGAAAGTGAAGTGAATATATTTTTGAGACTGAAAGAAGTACAGTGCTTGCAGTGAACTATTTTTAGCGGCAATTCTAGAAGGCTGATACGTCCGTGGACTCATTTCTTTCACGTCTTAGACCCATTATTTGAGGTCTTCTTCATCATCCGAAATTCTAGCATGGTCAATTTGCAATTGTTGACTAGAACTAGCTGTCAAAATAGACGTATCACAATCAGGCTTTTCGAAACAATATTTGCAACACATTTCGATTTCTTGTATGGACCCCTTGTTTTTACACTGGTCTGTCAGATCAATTCGAAATTACATGGAAGAGCTTTGCCTCGCAATCGTTCATCTAGCTGAAATTTAGGATCTGCATATTTACCTTTAGATGAATGAAAACAGCTGTTTAGTTTCAGCTTAATTTCATCCCCTTTTATACACCTGTGCTCTGGTCTTTTGATTGCACACCGGCTTTTCCCGAGTTCAATATCCTACTATTATTTCTTTGAAACGTACCGTGGAGCCGCAAAATACCTATCTGGTTTTGCAATCAATACCAAAGATAGCTCTGCCCACCCCTTGAATATCATCGAGCTTATTGGCGAAAAAACGCAATGAGATCCAAGAAGTCACAAGTTCGTCACTCGGAAGAAGAGAAGTGTTCGCCAGACTTTCGTTTGCCATAAAATGAGCTCTCGTCCCCTGTAATTGAATATCATTCTATTCGTTGAATACTTAAATCCTATGTTTCGAATGAGAAACTAATGGTGAAATCGACTTGTGTTATGCCCAAATATGGTACATTTTACATACACATAATCCCATCAATACACTGATTTTGAATAATCAGGAAGACAGTGAGCCCGATATACAGAACGACAATAAGAGTGAAGCTATATTAAGTTGTATCCTCTGAACCTTTGACTGATGAAGATGATTCGGAAACCGGTGGTGGCTAATCTGATGATCTTGGCGGCCGCATTTACGCGTTCTTGCGACAAATCTATAAGTAAGCCTGAATTCAGCTCTGCTTCTCTCTCAGCTGAATTATATGAGTATGCAAATTCTGATCTTTGATGTATTTCTTCAAACATGGCACGTAAAGTACACAAATCGGTATATTCAATTATATTGATTATATGCAGTACGAAATCATGGAGTAATTACCCATTTCGATGTTACTCCTTACTCTGGGCGAAATGTGTTCGAAGAGTAATTACTAATTTTTGGAGTAATGGTTGCGTTTATAATTACTCCTTACATCGACAAAATGAGATTACTCGAGTAATTATCCTCCAATTTGAGTAATTATCTCTTTACTCGCAACACTGGCTTACTTGCCTTCCGTTCCACAATGGCGGACACGAGACATATTTATATACCATTCGGTGCGAGCATGGAATGATCGAGAATTAAGTTCGGAGCTGTAATAAGAACAATGGATCGGCCAAGCGTGAAACGGGAAGGTCGAGTATGAAATGAACAATCCAAGTCGGGCTATATTTCACCATAAAGGGAAACCAATACACTAACAGGCTACGTGGATGCCCATTGGTCTCACAGGTACAGTATCTTGCATCTGGTAAACAAAATTGACAAAAGACGCGTCATAATCTCTTCCGAAGTTTCAAACTGAAGAAGCCGCTGAAACAAAATAAATATTTCATAATTTCAATGAAGCAGTATGTTGCAAGATATCCCCTTTTTCGATAATGAAACTGTAATTCCGGAGTGCAGTCTAGGTGTAGCTTGGCAGATCGCCGATCCCTGATAAGTACTATTTTTTTTCCAATCTAATTCAATCCTGAATAGCTGAATTAAAATCGAGGCTCGTTTCATCACTTCGATAGTCTCAAATGCATACTGTACGATTTATCATGGAAGCTCGACAATGCCTAATGTTCTTTTTTGTTTTTTGACCATGCATTGCAGGTCATTACGATCGCTCACTTTAAGTTCATAGTTAAAGAAGCAATGATCTAAAACGGATGATACGGTTTCTTCCTTCAAGTTTTGTAGTGATTTGCTATTTTGTGATTCAGAAGAAGATACTCTGCGAAATAGATGTACATTGACTGACAATGAGACAGTCCGACATTGACCGGATTCAAAGTACAGGTATACAATATCTCAATCACCTGAAATCCATATCAGTGAATTTTCAGACTTGATAAATTTCCGCGCAACCTTTTTTCGATCTGTTCAGTATTGCACAATCCAGGGCCGTTGCCCGTTGACGATGTGAAAGCATCTGGCTAAAAATTCAAGGTCTATTCTTTGGGAAGAAACGGCGGTTGTCTTATTGAGGAGATGTGAAATGGTATCAAAAATGGCCATATTTCTCTCTCAAAGCTCCTAACAATCAATCAGTGCACGTTCAGTAATACATAGAAATGGTAACGCCATCGTTCTTTGCCCGGTCTCGCAGACACTTAGTTTCGGCCGATGAAAATACATTGTTATCATTTTCCAGCGTTCGGCAAAGTATTCTTTCGGCAAAATTCAAACAATAAACATTGTAAGAAAACGTTAATAGCGAATAAAACAGCGCCGTTTGTTGCCCGCGATCCTTTGCCCGACATTCTTTCCCCGCCGATTGTAAACGATATGAAGTCTACAACGAAACTAGCCTTTCTCAAATGAAACGCCACCACACTCATTGACAAAAACGCCAATAGCCCATGAGAAACCGTTTTTTGGGAATCGTTTCTCATTGATTCGTGCATTAATCAAGACAATATCCCGACATCACATGACAAGAATTTCCGCAAGAAAGGACTCGGTACATTAAAGAAATATCCACAAAGATGCTCTCTTATTATTTTTCCGTCTTTGTAGCCATTATATCCCAGATATTGGCAACACCAGTACTGAGGACCGGTCCCATGGAAACTGACCATACTTACGCACTTCCAAAAGCACAGAGTGTCGATTTCACGATATACTTCGATAGATTGTTTCTGCAAATTTACGACTCAAGTAATATCTTAGAAGATGTCTCAGAAACTTCTTTGTCTGCCAATGAGGAAACATCGACAGTTTTACGGTGTCTTGAAAGGTGTATCAAGCGGACGTTTCCGACCCAGGCGGCCGACATAGAGAACATATTGGATCCTAAATACAGAAATTTGTTGAGTGGTACCCATGATCCAGAAACAATCGATTTATGTGACGATTCGTGTTTCTCGCAATATGCTAGCATGGTATCGCCCTTAGAGGCCGAAGGGTGTCAAACAATCGATATCTCCAATGATACAAATCACAATCCGTCCAATTACGAGTTGATCGACTTGACCCAAGACTCTGACAAAGATATTCACGAAGTCAATATATCACAAATTCTTGCGGGTTCGTACGTGCCGTCCTCTAGCCAAATGACACTCGAGGAGATTTTGGACAATTTCGAAGAGTTGCCCGACGATTTTTTGGAGATTTTGTATGATCACCTTTTATTTTCATCGGATGAATAAAGATCGGCTCGGTTTGTACAAAATCAGGGGAGACAGCGGAGAAAGACAAGTTTCAATAGGTCCAAATGATTGAGCCCTTCTGCTGTATGAATAAAAGGTTTGAATCTGTTGCCTCCGACTGATATTTCACTTTTTATGTGCTGAAATCCAAATTTTTTACCGCCTCATTTTCACTGAAGTATATCCGCACCAATGAACTCATCTGTTAGTACTTATTCTCGTGAAGCTTCATTGCTACCAACGGCTTTTTGATCTTCTTCGAAAGGTTTCTCATAATGATGTTCCATTTCTTCAATCTGTCGTTCAGCTCCAAACGCATCTGTGATGCTCTAAAAAGTATTTCAACTCCGAATCTGTCGCATCTCACTTGTGCTAAATTGTTTTAGAGTGCTTTCTAACAATTTTTGCTGAAAAATTCTAATGGATCATGCACGATCTCTTCTACGATATGCATCGATCTCAATTTGCGTTTTTAAGCGGTTTGCCTTCCTTATCCTTGCTCGCTGACTTTTCAGACACGGCATTGCGAATTTACTTTTGTTGCTCCAATTTCGCTTTACGCAGCTGTAACTCGCTGTGTTTCTTGCTCAAAGTATTGGTAGAGATCCATCGGCATTCTTTCTCTGGTTTTTAATTGATCATTTTTCTGTTCAATCTAGTGGTTTGAATGCTCCATTTTTCTCGAACTCCTTTGAATAACGCCCCGGCAAAATATGTGGCTGATTTTGGTAATTCAAGAGTTCAAGCATCATCAGCTACTAATAAATGCCAAATTAGAAGGTTCGAGCCACGTGAATTTTCTGAAGAACTAGACGCACTTGGAATCAGCATGAATATACTGTATTCCCCCGCAGACCGTGTCCATCAATTTTCAAATTTCGCAACACCAATCTCTCCCACACATTTTCCAAGAGCCGTAAATCTTCTCCACTGAATAATTACGACTTGCCTGAGTCTTCAGATTCACAGAGGAACCCAAATCAAAGATACTGGCAGTATAAACAAGATAAAGGCTAGAAAGGTGTCTATTTTTTGATGATTCGTGGAGTCCACAGATCATCCTCCGCCCTTTTAGGTTCTGCGAAGCATGGCCCTAGCCTCAAAGATCAGAGAGCTTGAAATTTCTCCGCTCGTTTAAAGCTTTGGTTATCAAAGACTGCTAGTCTCCTAAACCCATCATTGCTTGCCCCGAAGATATCGGCACAACAAAGAACTCGAAAACTTCAGAATGAGGCCCCAGTCCATGGGATTGCCTCGCAGATTCAGCCGTGTAAGAGACAAATGTAGAAGGTGTATTAACAACGCAATCTCCCAGTCAAAAGCAAAGCTGCTGGAAAAGAAACTTCTTATTTTCAAACACTTAACGGCGTCAGATCACCTACACGTCCACAGAAATAGATTCCTTCCATCCTTCATATCTCTACTCACTCTCCTTCGAACTCGAATGCATCGCCCAATTCCACCTCAGCAGCATTCTTATGGCCCTCAATCAACTTTCGTAGATAATCGAGTTCTTCCTTAGATCCAACGCCGTCCATATCTTTCGCCGTGAAGACTTGCCTGCACATAGGGCAGAGGCCCTTGGAGGTCGATTGTTCGAGCCATTTGAGAATACAGTGAAGATGGAAATTGTGCAGGCAAGTATCCCCCAAAATCAAGGGACATCCATCTCCCGGATACTTACAATTCGGGCAGGTCCCGTCAAACGGCACGCGGCAAATTCCACAGAGTTCGTCACTATGTGACTCCTGTGTATGCCAATGCCACGTCGCCACCCCGTGCCAGTGTTTGATTTTAACCTGCATTAAGTGGTGAAAATGTTTTTTAAGGGTCGGGAATCGAATAGAAAAAGGCTTGTTGCCTCGAAGTTAATGAGTGGATATGGAATGAATAAAATGATGCGAGATGTGAAGATGAAAAAAAGAAAAAAGAACTAATATTTTTCAAGTCTCCCTAATAAATTACCGGAGATCTCGATCTTTCACTAACTTCTCTTTTGTCTGTTTCGTGCTTGTGATGGATCTATGGGCGGCTAATCAAGCGCCTGGATTTGATCAGGGAGAATGAGTGTTGCTGATCCAGGCCAGGAAACTTTAAAAACCAAGACAGGGTGTATGATTTTTTCGGTACTAGTTTCAAAAATTCTTTTTGTATGATACGCTGGATGCTTTTTTGGCCACACAACATTGATTTTTAAAAAGAAGACATGGTCTAAAACCGCGTTCGCAATTGCGAGCCCTGGAGCTTAAAGGTCACGTGAGCAAAACCATGGAATATTATTGTGGAAAGATGAAATCATGTAATATTCTCCATCAATCAGATGGTATATCAAATGAATTTATTCATTATCTATTGGAATTACTGATCACGTGCTTTATACTGAATAAAACCCGTGCTTCGAAGTCATCTTTTCTGTGAGAAGTCACTGAGTATAGAGATCGGTAAGAGTTAAAGAGCAAATCACTTTCCACAAAAGTTCTTATCCTGTATTTGTCGAGATGACTTTTTCTCTATCTTTCTTTCAAACTGCATAAATGTCCTCCAAGCATTTCTCCCCCTCCACTAAACTCAGATAATCTATCATCTCCATTGTACCATTCCAGATTCACCACATTCACCACATTCACCACATTCACCACATTCAGTTTTAAACGAAATATTCTCACATTAGTTCGGAAACTTCTACCGCTTCTTATATACAAGGCCCTTGAAAATATCAAACGAGTTGCCGTCGGGTTGTAATTCCAACAGTTCGTGCGTAGCGATATCTTCTGCGACCAAGAGCCCGTATTCTGGAGTGATCCCCTTAATCACACATTCCTTGGTATTGCCATTCCCCTCGGCGTCCAACTTGACTCTTTGGTCCAGGTGAAACCACCGTTTATAGTATAAATTCAAGAACGGTTTGAGTCCGGATTTCTGGAACACGCTATAAAACTGGCCCAAGGTAAACGCGATCTTGGCAAGAAGCTCCTCGTGTCTGTATGCCGGAAGTGGACTCAATCCTTTGCCAGCTCTTATCTCGTTTAATTTGCCAAGCACGTTATTGAGAGACGTGGTGGGTGCTTCATTCAGCACATTCACGCCACAGCCCCATACGAGGTAAAACTCTCCGTTGATGAACTGCAGGTTGACAAGTGCACCAGAGACTTTGGCCCATTTCTGCTCATCACCATCAACGGTCAGACTGGTATCGTTTTTATCCTGGAATGAGGTGAAGTACTCCGGTTTGAGCGCGTACATATCGTTGGGCCACTTTAATCTAAGAGGCATCTCCTCGTATCCTGCACCTTGGCCAGGAACAGTGCTGCCATACCCTAGAATCAGCTCGATCACGGCAAGCGCACACAAATACTGGAGCGTGACGATATTGAAGTTCTTTTGTGCGTCCATTTTCACCCGTATGAGCATCGATGTTGCCATCACCCCATGAGGATTCACCCATACGTTTCCACCACGACCACGGCCAGCAATTTGGTTAGTGGCAGTAAATGTCAATCCGGTGGGTAAGTAACGGAGCCAATTGGGGTTAGCGTCAAGTAGCGTGTTTGTGGAAGTGACCACCTCTGCATATAAGAGCAAACTGCCAAACGCCTGGTCTTGCGGGAATACGCTGTTCGCCGCGTAGAGTTCCTGCAACGTTGCAAAATAGTGTTTCATGTCGAAGTACGGCGTCGTGCGCAGCTCAGGAAGTTTGGTGGACGTAAACGACTTGATGTGTTTTGGCGACACCAACAATTCTTCCACCGAAGTGCCGGATTCGTGGCTGTTTTCTGAAAGAAGAAGATCGTTATCAGCGACGTTCTCGTCGTGCAACACAAACGTGTCGTTGGTATCTTCGAACGTGTCTTTACCGACAAAATCCATATTATCCCGGAGATCCTGCACGACCGTCTGGGTGCGTTTTGGATCAAGGTGGGACGCCATATAGATCGGGGTTAATCTCGGAACCGTCAGTGTCGGATCCGAATTAACTTTGAGGCCGATTTTCCGGAGCAAACTGCCCAAAAACCGTTGCCGGTCCAAATCTGAATTCTCGAGTTCAGCGGCCACGGCCTGAAAGTGTTGATCGTCTGGTTCTGGGCGCATAAGCACTGGAGTATATTCCGGATGGGCTCCTGTGAGCACGACACGACCCTGGCCCACCTTGCAGAAAACAGCAGCTGCGCGATCTCCAGTAGAGTCGGAGATATCGGTATCTTCGGCATACCGGGCGAGAATCTCTACTCCGGGGTATCTGGACGCGTCGCTAAACATGCCGCCGCCATTATAGTATGCAGTCACGGTTGCCGGGACCAGGGTTTGGGCCTCTGGGATTTTCAGGCCCGGGATAATTTTGCCGTTTGCGGTGATCGTGCCAACAATCCCGGATTTGGAAACCCCAATTTTTTCTTCGGCGTCAAAAGCTGCTTGGTTCACGGAGAGTCTGGCAGCACGTGATCCGTGATGGGATTCATAGACGAATCCCTTATATACACATCCCGTACAAGTTCCAGGAAAAAACGCTAGCTCACGTGAGCCACTCACTTCCATGGCCAAATCGCCAACTTCAAATTCACACCGTTTCGAGGCATAGTAGCCGCCGGCACAGAATCCCATGAACTTGCCGCCCTGGCGGACGTATTGCTGGATGCGGCGATTGCCATGCCCATTGAGCGTATCGCAATAAGGCAAGTCGGCGCCGCCCGGTAATACCAACATGGCTGCCTTCAACATCCATGGATCGTGCAAAATCGCCTGCTCCAGAATCGTTACCACCGCGTAATACGGCGACAAATGTTGCCGAAGCGATTCGATTGTATGCCGGACCCCCTCGGTGGTCAGGCCCTTGCCCGAGTAAACTAGAACGTTCATAAGGCGAGAAAATATGGCTAGTGATTCAGGAGGAAAGGAAATGGGGACTTTAAATTGGATCCTCGTTTTTTGGGCTAAGATAGATCTGACCGCGAATCGCGTACTATATGCCGGATAATGGTTAATACTCATGAGTCTTCTTTGTTGAGTCATGTGAGTCGCACTCGCAGCACATTCACCTTTTTTTTCGTTGGGAGAAGTTACCATTGAAAATGTGGTAAAGCATTCTTTCTTTGTTTTTAGATCAATTCAGAAAATTTCATCATACAAGAAAAACTCTTTTTTGGCTATCCCACATGAGCGAAAGGCGATGTGTATACAGGATCGAGTCACCCAAAATATCTCACGAATTTTCACCTGAACAAAACCCAAAATTTTCAAAGGTTGTGCACGATGACGTAATCATGTAATTAAAGAAAATTTTGAGAAATAGGGCTAGGGAATTTTCGAGAGGTCCACATCTCCCATGAAGGTACACGTGTTTCAGTAGTTCCCCCTGAACACAAATTCTATATTATGCGCTACTGCCAGACAGCCACCAATGATTTAATGATCTCCAGTGCCAGATCCAGACTTACTGAATTACGACACACTTGTAGATGAAATGATCATCAGTATACTTAAAACTAGTGGATACGAGACATATCTATATGACAATCGAAGCGAGCATGGAATGAACGAGAAGTGATTTCGAGATGATGACAAGAACAATGGGTTAGCCAGGCGTGAGACGAAAAGGCTGAGCATGAATAGGGAAAACAAGTTGAGTCCTGATCTTACATAAAAGAAAGCAGGTATACTTACAAGCGACATGGTTGTCCATTGTTGTCTCACTTAGAATTGATAAAATAAAAAAATTTGGGAGAGTACAATCCAAATATAAATTGTTTGGGACCAAAAATAATCTAGAAAATGAGCCCAGTGAAAAGAGGACTTCGCCGTGAGGAAGGGGTTCCGAAACTGGCCTAAGTATAAACCTCTGTTTCATTTTCTCGAGATACGATTTTGGTTTGGATTGAAGGGGCCCTTTTACCAACAGCATTGTCCTGTTGCTTTCTTTCGAAGAAAAAGCTGTGCAGGGATTGCTCTTGCTCTTCTAAGTTCTTCCCGCAAGAACTCACTTTCTCGATCGAAAATTTTTGCATTACCCCATTTAAAATTCCAGAGAGATTCATCAAGACTTTGAAAAGCTCCCTTTGTTTTTAGTCAGCTTGAATTTGGTCTTCGTGCCAATTGTGAAAATGATTTTACCAAAGGAGAGCATGAACATTCTTGAGAAAGTCCGATTATAAAAAAATGGATTGGCGGCTGCGATAAATACGATATGAGACATTCTTAAGGAACTCTCAAATATGAACTGGCATTTACTTCAGAATAAAAATTAAGATTTTCTTTCCTTATCCAGAATTGGCCAATTGGAAAGAGAATGTGGGAGATTTTCAGGTATTGTGAAGCGCTGTCTCGTTTACCGCTCTTCAACAGCCGCGTCTTCCATTCCAGAATTCTTTGATTTTAGTATTTTTATCATAAGCAAGGAATATGAAGAATTATACTCCTCAAGAATGGTTATCTCTTTATTGATAAATTCCCCAATTTCTTTGTTTTGCCGTCTGGCCATCGTTAGCCGAGCATAGTACATTCCCGCCTCCAAATTTACACTCACATTCTTTTCCGAAAAGAAATGTTTTCATAAAATGATGAACCAGGAATTCTTGAATCCATATCTTGACGCGTCAACAAAAATCACACAAAAGCTCACGCTATTGTTCGCGTATTTTTTGTACCTATAAAAGAACTTGAATTCCGCCCTACCCAGCCCAAAAATAAAAACCAAAAACCTAAGGATTCTCTTTTCTCATAATTCATTAGAACGTTTTGAAATTTCAAAAACCTCTTCTTTTCGGTAATTGTTTTTCTCAAATGCTTCCCATTTTGTTCTTTTTGTTTGTCTTGGCATCTTGTCGGGCCGTAACCCCAAACAATAAACTTTCCATTCCGAGCGGCATCCCGAATGAGATCGAAAAATTGCGGGCGTTGTTCACTCAACAGAACCAGGAATGGAAACGGGCGAATCACGGCCACAACATCGATATTAGGCTCCCGGTTTGTTACGGCATCGAACCTCGGTGTCAATTCATGAAAGCTTGTACTAAAAACAGATGGGTTTTTGGGATCACTGCTTCCAAATGGGGTAGCTTACTTCGCCAGAGTCCCGCACAGAAAATGTCAGCAAAGGCGAAATCTGTTATCAAAGACGTCGAGTTCATTTCCGCCTGGGAACTTATGAATGAAAGTTTCGATGTTTTCGCCAAATCCAGTGCGTTTATCGTGTCGAAAGCCGACGGACAAATGGACGTTTCTGGCATGGGCCCGCTATGGGGAGGATTCTATTCTCAATACAAATGGGTGCATACTTCAGAAACCGATAAGAAAACAAGAGTGGATCAAGACGCCATGATGGCAGTATGGCAGTTGAAAAACCCAGGAGTATTGGTGTTTACGACAGAGGAGTTTGGGACTAAGTATGCTGACGTGATCAAAGTGGCGTTAGAAACTGTAGAGAATGATCAAGTCCCATTGAGTCAGGCTCAGAAAATGTTGGAGCCTTTACTAAAGGAATTTGGGGCACCGAAGACCAAGGCCAAATCGACATTCTATGATGGGAAACCGACCTCCTCGATCTCCAGCGGCGACAAACCAATTTTGGTTTTGTTGAAAGTTTATCCGTAAATTTTTTGTTCTTCGATGAGTATTCAAAATTAAATTAAAATTAAATATAAATTATTATCTCACCACCTGGTTAATGGCGGAGAGACGTAGTGGGATAAAAATTCCTGGATCAATTAGGCATTTTAACTAAGATCTAAGTCTGGGAATAGGACAAAAAAATCTGGCCAGAATATCTCTAGAGGCGACTTGGACGAAATTTGGAAATATTGTTTGTCTATTTATTGGGTAAATTAGTAAGGCTTGTCAGTGGATAGTAGCCGCGACTTTCCTAATTTAGGACATAAGATTATGCCTTTGGTTTTCAAAAAAAAACGATGATATTTTATTTGTGGATCTGCTATAATAATAACCACTTTTATATTTTTTTGTCCTGATATTTGAAGCATGTTTATTTACTGCAGTAGAATTATTGCAATACTCGTGGTGTACGGGTGCACCTCCCAGCTGTCCCAGCCAGACCGCTGCTAGCGTCAAGCACTTTTCATTATCTTTACCGATTTTAAACATCCATTTGGATTTTTCAGTCAAAAAACTCGTTTTGAATTTCCTATTATAACCATTTCCTGTATTTAGCGGAACTGCCCCTTTTTTTCCTTTACTAGCTTATGGCGGCAATTTTCGAGCATACCGAATCGATCAAACTAGACCCCCAACCGGGCTTCGTGGTCAAGTCCCGAATCATTGAAGGCGACAAAGATCATGTTTACGGAACGAAAATCTTTATCAATATTTGCCACGATCCACTCGTGCCAAAGCCCGCGGTGGATTTCGATCCTGCGGTAGTATTCCCTTTAATCGTACAGAATCAATGGGAAATCCCCATCATCGTGTCGTTGGAGAAACAGTCACGTGACAAGAAGGGAATCCCGCTGTTAGTGTATGATTGTTGCATAAACTCCACCTGTTATCAGTGGGTTCAAGTGAGTAAAGATCTACGACTAATCGTGGTGGAATGGTGTCTTGAATCGGTGGAAATGATGCACGAAATCGTGGTGGAACGGGAATATTCGCTTCCGAAAATGGCAGCAAAAGGAGAACTTTCGCATACTGAAATCACGCAGGAAGATTTCGACAATGGCATTCAGAAGAAGATCAACGCGTTGAAGCAAGATGAAACGGCCGCATTGATCGAAACCTTGGACGGAAATGCAGACAAGAACGACGACGAAAATTTACCGGATTTATCGAATATCAGCGGGAATCGGCCTCGGCCATTGATCCAGGACTTGGGGGAAATGTCCCTTGATGACCGTGATTATCAGAAATCATTGCCGAATCCAGAACTGATGCCGCCTTCGGAAAAAAACATTACTGAAATCGGTAATGGCTCCAGCCCTCCGAAAATCCAGAAAATCCAGGAAATCTCGGGTGGTGAATCTCCTGATCTGACACCCGTTCGGTATACATTTAGTCTCACGCATCAGCCAAGAGCTAATGATTATATCCTTATCTTTGAATCCCCGCAATTGTCAAAAGATATCGAGATATCGTTTGAAAATGAAGGAACCGATTCCGTCGCGATTATCCAGAATCTGGATCCATCAAGACGATTACAGAAAGATAACCGATTAGAAATTCCGCTCCCTGCAGGACGCGTACCGCACCGACTGTTTCTCATCGAAAAAGAAGGTAAGCTATACGTATTCTGTAAATAATCTAAATCTTCCTCAAAGTCAGCATATGAGACAACCTCGAAGGACTACTCCTCAGTGATCAAAGCGGCGCCATCATCAACCAGACGGTTGCTTCTAAAGTAAAAGGACGCCTTTTTTGGGAAAACCCTCATGTGGCACTTTCGTAAAGTCATTTATGGTTCCGAATCAATATTGTTAAAGCACTCTGTGGCTTTGAGAAACGGTCTCCAGGAAAGGCCCACAAGTAAGGAGACAATTTATGTACCAGTCATGCCCAGAGGAACTGATTGCATACCAGATTGAAAGCGCTTATTTGGAACAATTGATTTTTATTAATTTCATATCTGTATTCTAATATCCGTGACCACAACGATGATATCATACACTCTGTACGGTTACAGCGAATAATGAGTGGACATAATTCACCAAAAAGAGAAAGCATTCTTGTCAAAAACCGTACGACCGCAAATCCAATTTTCATCCCATTAATACTTGAAGAAAAAATCTGGGTGTAGTAGAGTGAGTGTGAATTATAAAACACAAAAACAACTGTTGATGATTTTTATCTCATTCAGGAAACACGGGAAATCAATGGTTCTATCAATCAGCCCAGTGTATTTAAATTACCTTGCATCGACTAAAGTAGATATCAATTACTTAACACCGTAATCCCAGTGCCTGTTACATTGACATCAAAAATCAGCTAATTGAGATCTCATGGCAAATTTGCAGGAACTGCATTTTCAATAAATATCTGTCTTCCGTTCGATCTCAGGCTAAATGCCCTTCCTTAATTTAATTCGAGTCATACCGGCTTCACTTTCCCACAATGGCAAGTCATCGCGGATTTCAAATGAAGAACAATCGATCAAAAATTCCGTTGTCATAGTGTATCATATACTAGCGCGTTTTTCTGCGCCGCATCTACTCACCCTGGCCCCACCCGCTAGTTAAATTCCGCACCCGCTTACTCGTAGACGCGCGGCCGGCACCTCGGCGTCTCGGCGTTATCGTGAATTTCTTTTTTCCTTGTAGCGCGGACGGGAACGGGCAAGTCGCGCATCCGTATCTACTTCATCACCGGCCCACCAGGTGGTTTTCTTATATAGAAAGCCCTCCAAGCCACAGTTGTCTAGGTAGAAGAGAAAGCAGAATTCACCTTCAAGTGTCCATAAGAATTAAGTTAAAAAAAAACAATACAAGAAAAAAAGCAATTCCATTTCGGCGTCTCGTATCTTTATTCCTCCTTGCAAGATCTCGTCAGATTCCAGGTCCCAGGAAACTCCAACCGGAATCGACAAGAAAAAGAAATAAACATCAGAAAATGGCCTCTCCGAACACCGAGCAGCTGCTTCTTATTGGAGCTCACGATAACGAGGTCTACGGGTCCACCACCAAGGACCTTGAGGCTTCTCCTCCGGTTGTGGTGCGCGGCCCCATCACGGTGAAATCGGAATTGTGGGCCATTTCGAAATCGCTGGGTCCACTTGTGCTAACGTTTTTCCTCCAATATCTCCTCCTGGTGATTCTGATCTATGCTACGGGTAAACTAGGGCCGCAAGAATTGGCGGCGGCGTCGCTTGCTCTTTGCTCATTCAATATCACCGGCCTCTCGATTTACCAGGGTATGGCTACGTGTCTTGATTCTTTCTGTTCTCAGGCTTATGGAGCCAATAAACCGTTCTTAGTCGGAATTTACTTTCAGCGGTGTTCCCTCATGATGATGGCGGTGACGGTGTTCCCCTTGTTGCCTGTATGGTGGTACTCGGGGTCGATTTTGCTGTACATGGTGCCGGACCACGAGCTTGCGCTCATGTGTCAATCTTATCTTAGGACCATGATTGTTGGTGCGCCAGCGCTTCTTCTCTTCGAGGCAGGAAAACGGTTCTTACAGGCCCAGCATATTTTCAATGCAGGAACCTACGTGCTCATCGTGTCGGTGCCAATCAGTCTTGTGCTCAACTGGTTGCTCGTGTGGCATCCTGTGTACGGGCTCGGGTTCTTGGGGGCGCCTTTGGCCATGTCGCTTTCCTACTGGATCATGTGTCTCGCCATGCTCTTGTACGTCATTTTCGTCGACGGGAAACAATGTTGGAATGGAGTCGATTTCCAAAAAGCCGCATCCAATTGGAAACCAATGCTTGCACTTGCGTTGCCGGGAGTAGTCATGGTCGAGGCAGAGTACCTTGCATTTGAAGTGCTTACGATTCTTGCGGCCTCGTTTGGCACCAGTGCTCTTGCCGCACAACTGATTGCGTCAAACATCGGTAGTCTTTCGTTCCAATTGCCGTTTGCGGTATCGGTGGCTTTAAGTACTCGCGTAGGACAATTTATCGGGAAACGAGAGTTTAGGGCGGCGCGGCTGGTGACGCGGATTGCGTTGTTGGTGGCATGCATGATCTCGGTGTTCAACTTCCTGTGGATCTTCGTGGCACGTGACTGGCTCGTGTCTCTCTTTACTGCCGACTTAAAGGTCAAGAAGATCGGCACGTCCGTGCTTCTGATGGTGGCGGCGAACCAGATTATGGACCTGATAAATGTATTGGAGGCCGGCATCTTGAGAGGTCAGGGCCGTCAGAAAATCGGGTCCACCGTTAATCTCGTGTCGTATTACGTAATCGCACTTCCATTGGCTTACGTGTTTGCGTTTCCATTGGGATACGGACTCGTGGGTCTTTGGTACGGATTGATTGTTGGGGTGGCGTGTTTGGCAGTGGCGGAACTTGTGTGTGTTTATAATAGTGATTGGCGCCAGATCGTGGTTGATGCCGAGCTGCGCCATGACTCGTGAGCTGGATTGGGATATAGTTAGACATTTGAATATTAATAGATATAATTAAAGCAAATTCGAAACAGGGGAGTATGAGATCTATAAAGCAAATTCTAGTAAATAATATGTAAGGCAAATCTATAACTATTTTATCGACTTAACTTATTTCTAAGTGATTACATTGAATTGTTTTTATCCTTCAATCAACGAATGCAAGGGGGTTTTTTCAATGGAAAACACCCCGCTTTCTTGTGAATCCTGCACACTATCTTCCCGATGCTCATCACTTCACTTCTCATTCCAAAACCCCGAAAATACCCCAAACCTTACGAGATGGGAAAAAAGAAATTCGATAAAAAGACAGCGAAAACATTTAGTGTAGTCCACCGGTCACATGACGACTCGCTTTATTTCGATAACGATGCGCCGCAGCACGTTTTGGTCGAGACTTCTCACAGTAAGCAGAATCACGGGCAATCTAAGGCGCTCGATGCCGAGGCAATCAAGACGCGTCTCTCGTCGCTGGAACTAGAGAAAATGCGGGCGAACGAGGGACTTGCAGCGCAGTACGGTATTCTCTACGACGACTCGAAGTACGACTATATGCAACACTTGCGCCCTATCGGCCGGGCCCCCGATTCGGTATTCATCGAGGCCGACGCCAAACCAGCACAGCCGAAATCGAAAATTGAGGATCTTATACGGGATGCGCTTCCATCACAAACCACGCGAACGGTTGCACAAGACGAACTTGAAAGCATTCCGCGCGAATTGCAGGGATTCCAGCCCGATATGGATCCCCGGATCAGAGAAATTTTAGAGGCTTTGGAG
This sequence comes from Metschnikowia chrysomelidarum, assembly GCA_030582795.1. Taxonomy (NCBI): domain Eukaryota; kingdom Fungi; phylum Ascomycota; class Pichiomycetes; order Serinales; family Metschnikowiaceae; genus Metschnikowia; species Metschnikowia chrysomelidarum. The sequence goes on along the minus strand of JAJMGZ010000253.1, from coordinate 19,405 downwards.
GACGAGGCGTATGTGGAGAATGACGCCGAAGGAGAAGACGATATATTCGCCGACTTGTTAAAATCGGGTCAGCTCGAAGACGAAGAAGACGACGAGTTTGATGAATGGGACATGGACAATTACAACGACGAATACGACCAGTACGATCTGGATTACGCGGACGACCAAATCCAGCTTGACAATCCGTATGGTGAAGGCGAAGCGCCCCTTATGGAGGAAGGTGCAGCTACGGTGGTGGGGAATGCATGGGAGCGGGATTTCATGAAGTTCAAGAAACTGCAGAAACAGGGGGACAACGAGTGGGATTCCGACGACGATTTCGATGAGGACGGAGTCAATCAAAATGCTCTTAGTGAAGAGGATACAGTGCCAGAACTTCCTGCCTTCGGCCAGAAATCGAAGAAGAAGAATAAACTCCGGAAGAAAATGGGGGCCATGACCGATACTTCGTCGTTCTCGATGTCGTCCAGTGCTCTTTTCCGTACCGAGGGGTTGACGCTTCTCGATGATCGCTTTGAGCAATTGTCGAAGAAATTCGATGAAGAGGAGGACGACGAACCAAAAACTGCATTCGATATGAAGTCCGAGCGTCACGATTTGGAGGATATGTTGGACGACTTTCTCGATAACTACGAACTTGGGTCCGGTGGCCGGAAACTCGTAAAGAAAGACTCGAAATTGGATGCAATTAGGGATGCAGCCGATAGTGTTTCGAAGAGCAAGACCGCGCAAAGACGGAAGAAGGAAAAAGACGCCGGACTCGGGGGGTTGGGCTCCTCGTTCGGGAAGATGTCGCTTTAGTAATGGATGTAACAGTTAGTAATAGATTCATGTTGAATCGATCTATGGAAGTATAAAATGCTGGTATTCAGATCTGCTTATTTTGCCTCTTCCGATTTGATCACTCGAGAAAAGGCGTAGACCGGCTGCTCGCATTTAATACGCAAGTGATCCTTGGAAAAGCAATTGAGACAATACCCCGATTCGTTCCCTAAAAAAGTCGCATTGAAAGTAGGATTCTTGCCATAAGGCGACTTACCCTTGTGAAATCTCACGTATGCCTTCAACTCGTGGTGCAGCCGGAAGGCAGAATTTGGGGCCTGGAAACAATGTGATACTTTTTCCAAGATCCCTCGGGCAAAAAAGTCTCCAAGATTGTCGAGCACATCGCGGGGGTATAGTTTGAATATGGCACGCGCAACTGATACTCGTAAAAGTCAAGGTTGTTATGGAAGAAGTCAAGTGTATCGAAATGACCAGTACAATTAACGCGCAATCCTCCCTCAAATAGTTGCATTTGCTTGTTCACAGCAGAGTTCTGATGCTCCATAAGCCCCTGATTTTGTACAGCTTGGTAAGTCCAATTTCAAAGATCTCCTTTGGAAGCATATTATTCTCCTCCAGACCACGACGCAAAAGCTGTGTTTTCACATGAATCCAACCCGTGCGTGGCTCGTAGCGGGCGACGGCGTGGTCTAAGTGGTGGAAGAGAACACGGGCCTCGATGCACTTGGTCGTCGCATCCAGGTACTTCTTCAGATCCTCGACCCACTGTTTCGATTCTGTCGCCACATAATTAGCATGGGTTCTCTCCTTGGCCTGGAAGGTATTATATGCCATCACTGTATCACGTGCAGTTCCTAACGCTTCCAATGCCAGAACGATGTTTTCTTTATACTTGCGCGCGATCTCAGGGAGATCTCGATTTAACTTCAACGCATCGTCTTCAGTGCAACTCCCATCATCTACGTCCGCATCACTTTCCTCATCTGAATCAAACTCGACACATGGATCGACCACTTTTGGCCGCGCGATCAAAATGATATTCTTGTAATTAAACACCCTATGTATTCAGGGGTTATCTTTGAAGCTGAGGATTAAGTAGCGCCTCGCCGAGTAGGAGGACGCTTTATATAAGGGATGATAATACAGTGCGTGTAAGAGACGAGAAGACGAGACTGGCTGAAACAAGAATGAAACGCATGTGGAGTGTGCGTGTCTCAGCTAAGTTCTGGCAAGCCTCAGAAGACTGAGAATTGTAACCCACATGATATGGGTTCCTGAAATTTGGCCAAAAAAGGCCCTATGTACTGCATGTTCAAAGAGACGCTGATAAGCAGCTAATGCTACGTAGGAAATTACAAGAGATAAAAAGATAAGCAAGATTTGTAGCAAGCGGCAATTTACACAGATACTTATTATTGCGGACGAGGGATCATTTCCAGTCCGAAATCTGTTGAGAAAGTCATCAACCGTAGTGGGGCTTGCACGTCCGAACCACATTTACCTGCAGCAGACGCAACTTCAAGCTTCACCAATTTTCTTTCAGTTTAGCTGCAGAAGAATCTGGATTTTTATTCAATACGGCTCAATGGCTTCCCAATATTTAAAAAAAAATTTTGGACAAAGATTCGCACTATGATTTGCCCTACACAACAGGCACTAATCAAATGCGAGGAAGACAGTTCATCAATCAATATTCATCACTTTCATCCTCCGATTCCTCCGTCCGGCCATAATAGTATATCTTCTCGTCGCAATCCCATTCGGTATGGCCCTTATAAAAACAATTTTGGCAAAATTTGTAGCGCTCAACCAATTTGAGCTTTGACTTGAAATCCGACGTTTTTTCGAAAGGCTTGAGGCCTTGAATCACCTCAATATAAGCTTTCATGCGGTGATTCCGCTTGCTATAGCCCAGAATTTGTGGTTTGGAAGTAATAAAGCAGCGATTATCTTCTCTTAAATGACCCTTTAAGACCTCGTAGCACATTGCTGGGCTATAATTTGTATACAGCGCACGAAAATTAAACTCACCATAGAGCAGATTGCAAAAAAAGAAATCACATTTTAAGAAGTGACCTGTAGCATGTTTGCGCAAACCTTCTTCGAAAATCTCCATCTGCTTGTTGATAGCGGCATTTCGCTCAGTACGAGTGCCCGCGTATAAAAAATTCGGATAGATTTGAACCTTCGAAATCTCTTTGGGAACAAATCTGCAACTTTCTGCATCAGATGACATTGCCTGTGTTTTCACATGAATCCATCCCGTGCGCGGTTCATAGCGAGCAACCGCATTTTCTATTTGAAACGCCAAAAGGCGAGCCTCGATACATCTTTTTGTCACTTTTCTAAGGCTCTCTATGTCGGTCTTCCACGTGTTTGATTGGATTCCCGATTCTGAGTCACCTCCATTCTGAGGGAATTCAAACGACGTAAATTGCGCAAGTTTATCTCGCAAACACTTCAATTCTGCCAAGCACTTTATTGCCACCTCTCTAATAGACTGCCCAATTTCATCAAGCGCCAAATTAAGTTTTTCCACGTCATCTTCGCCGAACCCCAATCCATCAACTTCCGGCCTGCACTCGCGCTCGCATTCACGCTCCATTTCCAGCTCTTCTCCGGATAAAAGATCAAGCTCACAGGTAGACTCGGAAATAATATCTTCTCTAACTTCGGGGAGGACTCTTGGCCAAAGAAAAAATTTGGCAGTAACGTTTAGATTCTCGTGAAGTGGCACCAAAAGAACTTCGTGGGCAAAACGCAGCGTTTTCTTACTGATTATTTGCAGAGCTTCCCGGGGTGTTAATTGTTGTAACATTTCAAACGCCTGTTGTTGAACGTCTTCAGGATAAATGCCATAAAAAGCAGCTTTCCGACGCTCCCATTCAGCTTCCTGCTGAAGCTTTTTTGACTGTAAAATAAACTTCTGTGCCGCTTTGGGTAAATTTAAATCCTCATGGTAGAGCTGCGAAATTGTGGTCATATCCTCGTGTACGCTGCCACTTGTATTGTCTTGAATCCAAGGAGTCTCGACTAATTCTATTTTAATGGATTTAGGATCGAAATACCTCAAAGGTTTCACCATAGTTCCACAGTAATCTACCGCTTTGCACAGTCCAGGATTCTCTTCAATGGCGAGTCGTTTGTTTGGAGATGGCCCACTCAGGGACAGCTCAAGTATACGTTTGATGGGACCAAATCTTGGGGGTGGTAACTCCGTATTTTGAGGCACCAGCTGGCTTTTTGATTCACTGGTGGCGGTACTGGTCGATGTGCAGCTTGAATTAGCCGCCGACATTCTCTTTGCAATTTTCGGCGGAGTCGGATACGATTGTTTTTGAGAATCTGCTTGTGAATTATTGCTCTTCTTCGACATTTAATGATTGCCCTGATAAGAACGCGCTGACGCTCGATTTGTCAAATTTGGCTGCAAAAAATGAATTGATCTTCTGAATTTTCACTCGGGGGATCAGCGCCCCTTTTATTATCCAAATTTATCAGAGCAGCCAGGATCCACCCCTCACTTGAAATAAGGGGCTGTCCCTTGCAGCTGTCATTCATTTGCTACTTGCAGAAAATTGTCAGAAAAAAGAACTGAGATGTCGCCATAAAATGTCTCTATACACTCCGATTGGCGCCGGTCCGCGAGGCTGTGATTTTGGCCTCACACACCGGAATCAGCAGAATCGAAACCAAACATAAACAACCTTGAATGATTTTCCAATTCGACTCGGAAAAATATCATAAATGAGAAAAAGAACATGAAAAATTAACCCTCAGAAAATTTATGCGTTACTCGCCGTAGAATCTATGGTGGTTGCGACGGCTGCATTTTTGTTTCTGGTGGAGTGCGGGGCTAAGACACCCCTTGAGAAGACGTATTTGTTCAAAAAGAAACTTTAAAAAATGAACGTTTTGATTTTTTATGGCCCTCTTGAAACTAGAAACTATTTCAGAAAAAAATGGCGATCCGCCAAGTAAACCGATGCCAGCCATTTTGATCGGATAAATCGCCACCTGTATTTCTTCTTTCTCAGCCTTACCAATCTAGGGAATCGAAAAGATTAAGTTCAGTTGCAAACTAACTGAACCCGTTTAGAAGTCTCTACAATTGTGAAAAATAATAACGGTCCTCTTTGATTAGAAGCATATAAATCTAAAAAAGTGAGACTTACCTGTATTCAAGTCGTGCGCGCACCGTGGTATCGCGAGACTGGCCTTCGCTCGCACAGGCATTGAAACAAGCTCAAATGCGCCATAAACTACTTTCAAATCCGAATCCTGGCAACTTTTCATTCGCCACAGAACAAGCCCAATTTTTCGTTAAGATTTTGTCTGCACGGCGCACGCGATATTTCCCCGTCTGCGTCTTTTTGCTTGCTCTTGCATTTTTGCTCGCCCGCTACTTCCCCTCTGTACCTGCTGCGCCGGCGCTGGCCTTTCTGCCGCTCTCGTACCTCCAGAAGTCATCTTCAAACCCGTATTTTCTGCCCATCGGCCCATACCTTCCGTTTTTAACTCCACCGCGAAAAATGGCCGTGCTGCTGGTCTCGAAGGTCTACCCCTACGTATTACAGGAAAAGCCCCAGGAATTCTGGGACTACGATAACTTGAACATCAAGTGGAATTCCCAGGATAAATATGAGGTGGTCAAGAAACTTGGAAGGGGAAAATATTCCGAGGTGTTTTTAGGAGTGTCTCTAACGACGGGCGCCTCCTGCGTGATTAAAGTATTGAAGCCGGTGAAACGCAAGAAGATCAAGCGGGAAATATCTATTCTCAAGAACTTGGTAGGCGGGCCCAATATCATTGGCCTTTTGGATGTAGTGCGTGAGCCTCAGCTGAAAACGCCCGGGTTGATATTTGAGCACGTCGACAACGTCGATTTTCGGGTAATGTATCCCAAGTTCACCGACCTCGATATCAGGTTTTACATGTACGAGCTCTTGCGCGCACTAGACTTTTGTCATTCGATGGGGATCATGCATCGAGATGTCAAGCCCCATAATGTGATGATCGACCACGAAAAACGCGTTTTGCGTCTTATTGACTGGGGACTCGCCGAGTACTATCATGCCGGCACGGAATACAACGTACGTGTGGCCTCGAGATATTTTAAGGGTCCCGAGTTGCTCGTAGACTTCCGGCTCTACGATTACTCGCTCGACATGTGGTCGTTCGGATGCATGCTTGCGCTGATTGTGTTCAAAAAAGAGCCGTTTTTCCACGGCAAGTCCAACACAGACCAGCTCGTGCAAATTGTGCGTGTGTTGGGCTCGGATGACTTGCATACGTATTTGCAGAAATACGGGCTTACTTTGAGCGAGGAGTATGAGGATTTGGGCTACTACACACGCCGCCCATGGAAGCGCTTTGTCAACGAAAAGAACCTGCATCTAGTCACGGATGAGTACCTTGATTTTATCGACCATCTTTTACGCTACGACCATCAGGAAAGACTCACGGCGCAGGAGGCAATGGCACACGCGTACTTCGATCCGATCAGGGGAAAATCAGTTTAGAGAATTTTCTTTTTCGCTTTGCCGAGGTAACGATAGCAGACGCACAAGAAGCAGCACTTGCTTAATTTTTTTATGTCTCAGTCCTTAGATATTACCTGTTCAGGGGGCATCCACAAAGGCCTCGGCACGCTACACTCCATATAATGAAATCATGAAAATTGGCGGATTGTGTGGCATTCCATGGCGGCTCTGCATGAATTGATTCGCACGACTATTTGCCGTTAAGTTCTCGCGAGGGCTTCTCGTGTGCGCCCTCCTGGCTCTTCATTGGGCGTGAATCCTCGCGGGGTCGAGGACGAGGCTCACGGTCACAAAAAGCGGTAAGAACTCACATCTTAGAGTGACAGCTTCTTGTTTGTCGAATTTGACGCTATTCTGCCGCCTCACCGGGTTGTTTTCATTCTATTGAAGGGACACAACACATAGAGTACTCTCAGATATTTACCTGTTCCAGACATAGCGCACGGCCTTCTCAGCTCTAATTACTTGTCTCAATGATTTCAAAGGGTTGCAATAAGGCAAGTTTCTAGAGGACAGGCCGGCGAGCCGCGGTAGAGATAGAATTCAATACACATAAGTCATCGTAAATGCAATGGTTTATGCTATGGTCTTTCTAAATTTACGAGTTTTTTATAGATAAATGCATGCGATGTATGCACAGAAGCTTCTTTCAAGGCATTTTTCGCACCCGTTATTGTCTCGGAGTTTCTACCACGTTCCATTCGCGCGGCCGCGCGGCAGTATAAAGAACCCGCCGATTTGCACAACTTCATATATGTGAGATCTGGAAATTCGTGAAATCGACTAAAGCTCTAGTCTTAGAAAAATCAAAACCCCGCATATTCTAGCATAAATCCTATAATTCTCAAATATGTCCAAGGTTTTTTTCGACATCAGTGCCGGCGGGGAGGCCAGAGGCAGGGTCGTGTTCAAGTTGTTCGACGACGTCGTGCCCAAGACCGCCGAGAACTTCCGTGCATTATGTACGGGCGAGAAAGGCGTTTCCGCCGAAAGCGGGAAACCACTTCACTACAAAGGCAGCATTTTCCACCGTGTGATCAAAGGATTCATGTGTCAGGGTGGAGACTTCACCCACGGGTCCGGGATTGGCGGCGAGTCGATCTACGGCAATAAATTTGAGGATGAGAACTTTAAATTGATCCATGATAGGCCATTTTTGCTCTCTATGGCTAACGCTGGCCCCGGCACCAACGGCTCGCAATTCTTCATCACCACCGTGGCCACGCCGCATTTGAACGGTAAGCACGTGGTTTTCGGTGAGGTGATTCAGGGAAAATCGATTGTAAGACAGCTTGAAAAATGCGAAAAAGGTGCCAGCGATAAACCTGTACAGGACTGGATCATTGCCGACTGTGGCCAGTTGCCTGCAGACTACGTGCCGGAGATGTCTTCGGTGGCGGACGACGGGACGGGCGACATTTACGAGGAGACGTTGGCGGACGACGACAAAATCGACCAGAAAAACCCCCAGTCGGTGCTAGATGCCGTCAAGTTCTTGAAGGATTTGGGCACAAAGCTCTTGAAGGAAGGCCAGTTGGAGAAGGCTTTTGCCAAGTACAGGAAAGGCTCCGAATTTTTGAGCGACTATATTCCAGAACTGCTCAGCGAGGAATTTACGAAGGAAAAAACTAGCTTGAGCGTTTCGTTGGCGCTTAATGCCGCGCTCGTGGCGTTGAAATTGAAGGATGGTAAAAGAGCCGTGAGTGCCGCCGAGGATGCCCTCGCATTCCCGGAAATTGACGCTCAAACAACCGCTAAGGCATGGTACAGAAAAGGCTCTGGCTTTTTGCTCATCAAGGACGAAGACAGTGCCGCAAGCGCGTTTAAATTGGCGCTTGAACATTCGCCAAACGACGCGGCAATCTTGAAGGGCCTCAAGGACGTGAAGGCATTGGAACAGGCACGTACGGCAAAACAAAAGAGGGCCATGTCCAAAATGTTTGGGTGAGCTCCTGAAGACGAAAGGTGAAGTTTTGCGGCGGAGAGGTAATGCTCTTGGATGCAAGACTAGATCATCATGTATGTTAGATAAGCAAAAAGTATCTAGAATTAATGAATTTACGCACAGTTTTTCTAAGATTGTTCTTTAATTCAGCCGTGCTTAAGTGAAATATGAAAATTTAAGGCGCAGATTGCAAATGTGTTATTCAGCTCGCTTGCAAAATGAGGTCCAAATTGAGTCTCCGATTTGCAGCCTTTACAAGGGGTTCAATGCATCAAGTTGTCTATGTTTATTGCGTTATTCTACTCTATAAATGCAGAAGGAAAAAAGATATACAGGTTGTGAACGCCTTATTTGGCATCTGTTATGCCAGTCTCGGTAAAGCTAGGTCTACCGCGCTCACGATACGACACGGATTCCAATTTAAGAGGAAAATATTTCGTAATATATCACGTGCCTTCTTTTGTAAATATAAACGCCTTCTTTCGTAAATATAAATGTTTCTGATAAATTTATAGATTTTTCAAATTTGGAAGCGGCGTTGGCTGATCGAGTGCCTATTTAGTGAGCAGAACAATCTTTCAACTCACGCGCAGAATATACTTTTCGCATGGCCATCCACGAAATGATTTAAATTCTGCAGCTCTCCACTTTCTCATCTCGGGAATCTTATCATTTTCCCATTTTCTTCTTCGTCTACTCCCGCCCATTATGGATATTTCATCTCTTGCGACGCGCAACTGTAGCAGCTCGGCGGAGAAGTTAAGCGAATTTGCAACCTCGGCAGAAACCGGAAAACTACCCCAGGAAGGCCTTTTCGACTACGCTAATGATCAAAATATCTTTGGGTCTAGAGTCGGTCATAAGCGCCCAGATGGGACACGCGTTCTCCGTGAGCAAGACTGCCCCGAAGTGCTAGCGATGAACTTCTCCCGGGCCAAGAAATGGCGCATTTGCTCTGTCGTGTTTTTGATACAATTATCGATGAATTTCAATGCTTCTGTATATCCGAGCGCGGTATCCTTGATCACGACCACATTCGGTATCAGTGACAGAATGGGGCGCTTGTCGCAGATGCTGTTTCTCGTGTTGTACGCTTTTGCCTGCGAATTATGGGCACCATGGTCGGAGGAGTTTGGAAGATGGACAGTAATGCAATTTTCCTTATTTTTGGTCAATATCTGGCAGATTCTCGGGGCGCAGGCACCAAATTATGCCGCGGTTCTTGCGGCCAGAAGTCTCGGGGGTCTTTCCTCGGGAGGAGGTTCCGTGACCTTGGGTATAGTTGCTGATATGTGGGGACCTAACGAACAAGGTTTTGCGGTGGCATTTGTTGTGCTATCCTCTGTTGGTGGGCTGGCACTAGGACCGGTTTTCGGCGGCTTGTGTCAGGAGCATCTCGATTGGCGGTGGAATTTTTGGATCCAGTTGATTTTCGGAGGCATTACCCAATTAGTTCATTTCTTTCTTGTCTCCGAGACCCGCAGCTCGCTTCTTTTGGACCGCACGGCACAACGCCGGCGTAATCTGGGCGAAGATCTGGAGATATACGGTCCGGGCGAAGTGCCCGAGGGAAAACTTACTTTTGAGAAAGTATGGCAGATATGGAAACGGCCCTTTGTGATGTTTATCAGGGAGCCAATTGTGCTTTTTCTCTCTTTACTCTCAGGCTTCTCTGATGCGTTAATTTTCATATGTATGGAGTCCTTTCCGCTCGTTTTCACGCAGTGGAATTTTTCCAAGACTGAATGCGGATGCGTGTTTACTGCCGTGTTAGTGGCATACATTATTGCGTACTTAATTTACTTGCCGGATGTGGCCAGACAGAGACATCTCTTCAGAACAAAGGGTGAAGGCTCAAGGTTTGCCGAGCGGCGGTTGACCCTTCTTCTCTACCTTGCGCCTCTAGAGGCCATCGGGCTTGTGGGGTTTGCAATGACCAGTAATGGACCGGAGTATAATCACTGGATATTGCCGATCGTGTTCATTATGTTCATCGCCATTGCGAACTACAGTATATACATGGCGACGATCGACTATATGGTGGCAGCATATGGTCCCTACTCTGCACTGGCGACCGGCGGAAACGGATTTGCCCGCGATTTTCTTGCAGGTATTTCGGCAATGTACGCCACGCCGCTATATACGGGGATCGGCCGCAACAACCATTACCAATGGGCCAGTATTTTGCTAGGACTGCTCGCCGTCATCTTCACGATTCCGATCTACATTTTTTACTGGAAGGGGCCGCAAATACGAGCCAGGTCCAAGTTTGCCCAAGTCTTGGCTGCGGACAAGATTGCTAAGGAAGAACTTTTGGGGAAACAAAATGAAATATAAAAGACTGAGGCATAAAAAGAGTCATTTGTCTACTCATAAAGCATAGCTATATTATGTATTTTTCAACAAAATCGGATACCAAATACGGATATCCTGGTTGACTCAGTTGTCGACCGGTAAGGAGGCTTCCAGAATGTGACCTGAATTTTGCAATCTTCTAAAACTACAAAATCTTGAAAGATCTCCTTTGGAATGACTCATACAAAACGACAGCCGGTGTGCACATACTCTTATCGGAACCCAAAGTTGGCCAATCAGCATTCTGACTCCGCCGCACTGTCTGGATTGATAAATATCTCACGTTCTAGTAAAAGAAATTGCGGCACCTAATTGCTTGGTATGCATGAAAATTTCGGCAAATTCCTTTTACGACGAAACACGCGCAGTCCATGCGTGGAGGTCGCTAAGATAAGACGACTCCACGCGCGAAACCACGATCGCCGTTTTCGCTTCGGCTCGGGTCCGGGGCGCGACCTTATCTCCGCGTCCAACTTTTGAGTCAGGATTTTTCACTTTTTCCATCAATTGTATTTCACACACACTATATCAGCCATGGGCTTTCGTATCGCCATCGACGTGAGTACTCATTCAAATCACAAAATTAAGAAAACTTAACTACTAACAAGTAGCGAGGAGGAACATTCACCGATTGTGTGGGCAATCCCGGCACCGGCAAGCAAGAAGACGATGTGATCTTGAAGCTTCTTTCCGTCGACCCCGCAAACTACCCCGATGCACCCTTAGAGGGGATCCGCCGACTTTTGGAGAAAATGACCAACAAAAAATTCCCCCGTGGTGAGCCATTGGATACTTCTCAGATCGAGTCTCTTCGTATGGGCACGACAGTCGCCACCAACGCGTTATTGGAGAGAAAAGGTGAAAAATGTGCGCTCGTAACCACTAAGGGGTTTAAGGACGTGTTGGAGATCGGTACGCAGGCGCGGCCCAATATCTTCGACTTGACCGTGAAGCGGCCCGAGGTGCTCTACGACAGTGTGGTGGAGATCGACGAGAGAGTCACGCTCGAAGATTTCGTGGAAGATCCAGACCAGCACGTGACTTCGGCGAACGGTGCCGATTTGGTCGAGGGGCTTTCATCTGACACCGTGCGAATCTTGAAACGGCCCGATGTCGATTCGATCAGACAGTCGCTTCAACTTCTCTTCGACCGCGGAATCCGGTCTCTCGGCGTTTGCTTGATGCACGCATACACGTACCCGGCGCATGAGCAGATAGTGGGCGAAATTGCGCGTGAAATCGGCTTTACTCACGTGTCGCTTTCCAGCAGCGTAAGTCCGATGATCAAGTTCGTCGCGCGGGCCAATTCCGCCGTCGTCGACGCTTACTTGACTCCGGAGATCAGAAGGTATTTGAAGAGTTTTGAGGCCGGGTTGCGCCATGGATACAAGAAACGCACCAAGGCCGACGAGGAAGATGCAGACGAGAAGGGTGTCTCGTGCCACTTCATGCAGTCCGATGGTGGTCTTGTCGACGCCCATGCATTTTCGGGACTTCGTGCCATTCTCTCGGGTCCGGCGGGTGGAGTCGTGGGTTTTGCCACCACGTGTTACGACCCGGAAAACGGTGTTCCCTTAATCGGCTTCGATATGGGCGGCACCTCGACAGATGTCCTGCGTTTTGGTGACGGAAGGCTCCGTCACGTGTTCGAGACCGTCACCGCGGGAGTCACGATCCAGAGCCCGCAATTAGACATTCATACTGTGGCTGCAGGTGGAGGTCTGATTCTCACCTACAAAAACGGATTGTTCCACGTTGGGCCCGAATCCGCCGCTTCTGAGCCCGGACCGGCATGTTATCGTAAAGGCGGTCCATTGACAGTGACAGACGCAAATTTGTTTTTAGGTAGGTTACTTCCTGAATACTTCCCCCGGATTTTTGGCCCGGGCGAAAATGAGCTGCTTGACTCCGACATTGTGGCGCAAAAGTTTGCGGTTTTGACAGAGGAGATCAACGCCCAGAATCAAGGCCGGCCACCGATGACGCCGCTTGAAGTTGCCCTTGGTTTCATCAGCGTGGCCAACGAGACCATGGCCCGTCCGATTCGGCAATTGGCTGAGGCCAAGGGGCACGTGACCGCCGCCCACCGGCTCGTCTCTTTTGGTGGTGCCGGAGGACAGCATGCAGTGGCAATTGCTGCCTCTTTGGGCATTTCGACCGTGCTTATCCATCGTTACTCCTCGGTGTTATCTGCGTACGGAATGGCGTTGGCAGATGTGGTGGAGGACGTCCAGGAGCCGTGTTCGGTCAAGCTCGATGATTCTACCGCCGCGTCGTTGTCCAGGAGACTTGACACACTCAAGGAAAAGGCGCGAAATTCGTTAAAATCGCAGGATTTCGATGATTCTGCGATCGAGTACGAGGAATACTTGAACCTTCGGTTTGCAGGCACCGAATCAGCGATCATGGTGGCAAAAGGAGCGGCGTGGGACTTTGCCGAGTCGTTCACCGAAACGCACAAGCGCGAATTCGGCTTTGTGTTTGATAAGGATATCTTGGTCGATGACGTCAGAGTCAGAGCGATCGGCAAGCTGGTACGTGATCCGGAAGAGAGCGTAGATAAACAAATTAAGAGGCTTACAGAGATGGGCCAGCTTGCTGCAGTGACGCATGAGATTGCCCAGTTTACCAAGAAAGTTTATTTTGATGGTCAGGCTTATGAAACTCCGGTATATAGACTCGAAGGCTTGAATGTGGGCCACGAGATTGCGGGACCGGCGATTGTTGCCGACGGCACGCAGACTAATGTGATCCCCCCTTTTGCTACCGCAGTCGTGTTGAAGAGTCACGTGGTTGTCACGTTACATGGCCAAGCTGCAAAGAAATCAGTGGATCCAGTGCAGGAATCTGCAGTTGATCCTGTGCTCCTTTCCATCTTCGGCCACAGGTTCATGGACATTGCCGAGCAAATGGGTGCCAGTCTTCAGAAAACATCGGTGTCGGTGAATGTCAAGGAACGACTTGATTTCTCCTGTGCGTTGTTCGACAAACACGGCAATTTGGTCGCCAACGCTCCGCACGTGCCGGTGCACTTGGGCTCCATGTCAACCTGTATCTCGTTCCAGGCCCAGCACTGGAAGGGTAGGTTGCAGCCTGGTGACGTCATCGTCACGAATCACCCCATGGCCGGGGGTACTCATTTGCCCGATATCACCGTGATTTCTCCTGCGTTTCTCGGTGACGAGATCATCTTCTACGTCGCTTCACGCGCCCACCACTCGGATATTGGTGGTCTCTTGCCTGGACTGATGCCTCCGAGCTCCAAGATCTTGGGCGACGAGGGTGCGGCGATATTCTCCGAGTTACTTGTGCGCGACAACGAAATCCAGGAGGCCCGTATGATCGAGCTCTTGCTCAAAGTGCCGGCGACTTTCCCCGGATGTTCAGGCACGCGGCGCTTGAGCGACAATCTCAGCGATTTGAGGGCCCAAATCGCCGCCAACGTCAAGGGAATCGAGCTCATCGGCCGTCTCGTGCAGGAGTTCAGCTTGCCCACTATTTCCACCTATATGAAGGCGATTCAAGACAACGCCGCAGTGACGGTGGCCAAGATGCTTGACCGCGTGATGGAGAAATACCCCGAGGGTCTCAGCTGTGAGGATTCCATGGATGACGGGTCGAAAATCGCGTTGAAAGTGACACGAGACGAGGACGGGAAGGTATTGTTTGATTTCTCCGGTACAGGCCCGCAGGTGTATGCCAACAGCAATGCGCCCGTGGCCATAACTTACTCTGCTATCATATACTGCTTGCGGAGTTTGGTGGCCGAGACGATTCCTCTTAATCAAGGGTGTTTGCGTCCAATTCGGGTGAAAATTCCCCCGCTGTCCCTCCTCAATCCCGATGACGGATGCGCTGTGGTGGCCGGAAACGTGTGTACATCGCAGATCATCACTGAGGTTATTCTTACGGCGTTCCAGGCCCTGGCCAACTCTCAATCGTGCATGAACAATTTCACTTTTGGAGTCGGCGGAAATGATGCTAGTGGCAACTACGTACAGGGATTCGGCTACTACGAGACAATCGCCGGCGGCCACGGAGCAGGGCCTACGTGGGAAGGTGCTAGCGGAGTGCATACGCATATGACCAATACAAGAATCACCGATGCAGAGGTATTCGAAAAGCGATACCCCGTGCTTCTTCATGAATTTAGTATCCGGAAAAATTCAGGTGGCTCGGGCAAGCACCGCGGTGGTGACGGCGTGGTTCGTGATATCGAGTTCAGGGTGCCTGTGACTGCCTCAATCTTGTCCGAAAGACGTGTGGTGGCTCCTCGCGGTTTGCACGGCGGTGAAGATGGTCAGCGGGGTCAAAACTTGTGGATCAAGCCAGTGACAAATGACGAGGGTTTCACAACCGAAAGAATTGTCAGTTTAGGAGGCAAGGCTACAGTGCAGGCCGCCAAAGGTGATAGAATCGTGATACGGACCCCTGGAGGCGGTGGATACGGGGCTCTTTGAGCTACTTTACACGGGACAAATGGGTTTATAGACACCATATAAAAGTAAGAAAAAGATCTAAACGTCGGCTTTTCTCAACCAGATTGTCTGGAATAGTGAGTATTTCCGTCCAATGTAGCGAGTCTTTCTGCCGCTTGTTCACTGGTTAAATCACGCTGCGGTTCGCCCAACATCTCGAAACCAACAAGAAATTTTTTCACAGTGGCAGATCTTAAAAGAGGCGGATAGAAATGCATATGAAACCACGACGCGTTCTTTTCGTCATCCGTAGCGTTGAGTGGCGCCTGATGCATTCCCATCGAATATGGAAACAGCGTGTTGAAGAGATTGTCGTATTTTACGGTGAGCGTACGAATAGCCGCGGCCAAGTCGTGTTTCTGCTTCTCGGTAAAATCTTTGATTGAAGCCACATGCCTTTTCGCCACCACGAGCGTTTCAAATGGCCATACGGCCCAAAACGGCACTACTGTCAAAAATGAATCGTTCTGCGCCACAATCCTAGATTTCTCCGCAAGCTCCAACTCCACGTAGTCTGCCATTAAAATCAGACCGTGTTTTTCCATGTATCTGGCCATATTATCGAGCTCTGATCTCACTTCAGACGGTACGTAATCCAAACACCACGCCTGGCCGTGGGGGTGTGGGTTTGAGCAGCCCATTGCTGCGCCCTTGTTCTCGAAAATCTGGAGATATCTTAAAGGGTGTGCATCTGTCTCACATTTAAAATAAAGCTGTTGCCACGAATCGACCACCTTCTGAATTTCCGTCACGCCCATTAGCGGGAACGTCAATGCATGATTGGGACTGAAACAGATCACGAAGCACTGGCCTCGCACACCTTCTACATGCACAAGCCTGCTCTTGATGTCAGCAAGTTTTCCATTTTTTTCTTCTTGCTGATACGCTGGCAGGTCCATTTGCACAGCGGGAAAGTCGTTGTTGAAAATATACGTGTGAATATAATCCGGGTTTGTCACGCTGCCACTGACCCGGGCGTTTCCAGGGCACAAGTAGCATTTGGGGTCATACGCCGGTCGTGTTTCGAGAAATTCCAGTTCCTGAGCCCCCTGCCATGGTCGTTTTGCCCGATGTGGCGAGCACAAAACGTACGTATTGGTAAGGGGATTAAGACGCCGGTGCGAGTGCTCTGTGAAGCAAAAGTCGGGATCCATTATGGGTAATATGATACCATAAATCGGGAAATAATATCAGGAGAGAAGTGAAAGCATAAGAAAAGAAAAGATCACATTCTCGGGATGGATGTGGTATGAGGTCGAAACGTTAAAATTGCCGTCCCGGCTCTGGTTATGTGCGCGTCGCTCGACGAAGTGTGGGGTCGCGCGAAAATTCGGTTCCACTTTTCAACGTGCAACCAAGGAAGTTGAATTCTATTTAAATATACTTACTCTTCGTGGCAGCGCAATCTCGTTTTTTTTTTTTTCCTCAAAAACCTCGAAATACAATTTAAAGCGTAAGTCTATCTCGAGCGAAGAACCGATGGTGCGGGGTGGAGACAGCCGCAACATCGCCCACACACTTCCGGCTGTGTGGGGCGCAATTCCGAGGGCGGTTCCGGGCGGGCCATCCAAATCCAAAAGAGCCTTGCATTAACGCCGTATTTTTCCTAATTATCGTTCAATTTTGTCGAGATTTCTTACTTCAATCACTGACAGAAATCAGCAGTCCAAAAGCTAAAAGAGCTCCGATTGTGGGCCACCTATGATACGCCGGCAAGTATTGGCCACCAGAGAAAATGAGGTTTCTCATCTCACAATATTCTTATGAGAATAAAAATAGATGGCTCGATTTCTCTAGTTCTATCACTTAGTCTCCGAGCCATTTTCGTAAATGCGGGTCCTCCGTGTAGCCGCCACAGGCCTCGATGGCGCACCCGGCAGTAAGCTCGACTTTCAAGACATATGTGGGATGCTTTTCAATCGAAAATGCTCTTTTCTTTAAATTTTCTTCTATGAAACTGATCATGATTGATGAGGGATATCTGAGATTGGCGGGCGGATTTTTGGGCTCATTTTCCATTAGCCGCTTGCACAATGAATTTGTGCTGTGAGGATTCTTGAGCCGCGATTTGAATGTTGTGACTCAATTTGAAAATCTGCTTCTTACTTGTAGCATCATTTTCAATCTCTGATCGGTGATTGTCTCTGTTTAGACTGGTGGATTGATGAGCCCGCTGACCTTCCACTCATGAGAATTTTGTCACGTGAGTCGCCGGATGAGAGGAGATCACTATGCTCATCTAAAATTTATAGTGAATGGCACGATCATTTTGCGAAAGGCAGAGAGCAAGAGCAAGAAGAATTAAAGAATTAAAATTTATTCTCGTCGAATGCGATTTCAATAAAGCTTGCTGCAAATTTCTTTTTCGTCCAAAGTTCTCATTAGGAAAAGTGAGATGCAAAATTAACTCACTAGTTGAGTAGCTTCGCACTTGTGAATTTCACGATGTATAAATGGAACAGAAAAAATACAAAAACACGATGAAACTAATGCAAACCCCATTCAGACTATTGATTAAACTAACTTATTTGTATTTATGATTCTTTTCTTCTCGAAAGGTCAAGCTAGCCACGTTCATGCCGCATATGGTTGTTTGAGAGCTTAGGCCACTCTCGCCCTCGTACCCGCCCTCGCGCCCAACCCATCGAATTGAGATCCAATACTTTCTCTCCAGACAAATTTTCTACAGTTTTCTACAATGCAATACACGCCGTGCAATTGAATTAGAAGACGAAAAAAAAATACATTTTCTTAGGTGAAATAATGTCTAAATCAATCTAGAAAGAAGATGAGCTCTCTTTTTTCGCGACCCCACACCCTGTCGCGGGGCGTCACCACATGAGAGAATGAATTCTCAGACATTTGTGCGGCTCCACCTATGCACCTGCTCGCGGGTCTTTCGGGTATTTTGGAAAGAATCAGGCCACGCACCAAGGGACATTCGCGCTCTCACGTGATCGAACCCCTATCGAAAATACACGATAAGAAGCTTCGAGGTTGATCGCTTCTTTGTCCTTCATTTTCATCCTTAATGTCTCAAACAGAAAATAATTGCAAATGTGAAAACATTTAGCTAGCGGAGATACATGTGCGACAGGCAAAAAAATGAGGCGTGCCGTGAGGTGGGGGCGAAAGCGGGAAGCCCAAGTTGGTCAGTTTTGTCGCGCCATACTGCAGACAAATTTGGGGCGGGCTCTTCGCAACTGCACATCGCATACGCTCATGAATTGCTCATTCATACATTTCCGATCGCAGATACGAACCGAACAAGCCGAGCTCGAGATACCGAACTGAAACCTCAAGATACATCACTTTTAGCATAGGCTTGTTCGCTGAAAAGCATCGAAATGTCTAGTCTCCTCCCTTCCTTACCATTTACATGGGTCGTCTGCTTAATGAATAAAGTATATTCTGTTCGAAAGCAAAAGGGCCTCGAGAAGCTTGGGAAGGGAATTCAAGACTAAGAGAATGTTCCCTTCTGGGGCCCGCCTTGAAATCGAGGAGGCGCGAGTGTTAAGAGCTCTGTCTACTAGTGACTGCACGCGACTTGCGACAGTTGACCAATCGCATGCCTCGCATGCAATCCAAGTGAAAAAAACAACATGACAAATGCTTACGGACTTATGGTTGCCAAGTGCGCTTACATGCGTTTGCATCATTCATGAAGGAGCACGTGGCTCTTGAATTTCTTTTTTAATCGTGTTTGGGAGGATCTGGCGAGATTGCAGGATGCTGCCTGATAGGATTTATGACTCGCAAACGAATCGGCCGCAGATCTTCGCCCCGTGCATCCAACTCGGGTAAAAGCTTATAATATATCCAGCAATCTTTCAGCCAGCATGTTTTCAATTATTGCGAGACTCGTGGATTTTGAGATCAGGTCATTGGGTCGCGATATTGTTCACGTAATCTGCTGAAAAAGGGTGAACTTATGCAGACAGGGTGTTATTTTCCTAGCGTCACTCGTGATACATGATGACCATGCGAACCAATCATCGTGAGCCTGAAATTTGTCGATTTACCTCGTTCAGACGCAAAGTTTCCGAGGAAACCCGCATTTTTGTTTTGCATGATTATCATGCGCGACAAGCGCGAGGCGGGCGATGGGCGATGAGCGGGGGCGCCAGCGGGCTTTATTTTCCGCACGCTAGTTTGAATTTTCAACATCATGGATGTAGATGAATTTTTAAAAATGAAGTAAATTCATATGGGACTTAAAATTTAAAATTGAGTTCATTGTGAAACTCATTGATTCTACGTCACGATACATGCCTACACACTTAGTATACAGTCCGCGT